>PHFE01000008.1:830726-866217 GCA_002796755.1 Paracorniculantispora psalliotae
TTTGACATTTTCTCTTTTTTTTGCCATTTTTATATAAAGTATATATCTCTCCCCTCCTCTTCTCTCCTCTTTTTTTTGATACCGAAAAAGTAAATGGCCGTGCTATAGGTGGAGGTGGAAAGGTTAGGCTGGATATATGGCCGCCAGGTGATTTCGAGATCGGAACGCCCGTGGTGCTTGTTTTCTTTTGTCGACCGTAACAAACGGACGGAACTGATGCAGCTCGAGTCTTTGCAGATCCGGCATTTTTACTATCCGGACCGCTCACATGACCGGCAAAAGCATTGAGATAAGCGCTCACGTTGACGTGGGCGTCCATTTCTACGTGCGGTGTAACAATCACATTTTGCATAAGATGATTTTTTAAAGACACTTCTACTCTACGCTGGCACCTATACGCACTCGAATTTGACGTCTCTCTTCGAGCCAATTGGCTCAAAAACGTATTTGCGCGGGGTTTTCCATAAAACACCCCCGAAACGGCACGGGAAAAACCACGTACAAACAGCTCGGTCTATGAGAGCACTGCATAGCTGACTTACTGCCGCATATCGTTGTTGAAGGCAGAGACCGCAAATCTCCAATAAATTAGCCGCTAAAGGCTGTACCGATGGTGGGTTCGATATTTTGACAAGCTCAAGAGAAATATCGCTCTTTTATTATTCTCTGTCACGTGGGCTTTTCTCTAATCTCGTCACTTAACACGTCCTAAAGAGGTACCCTATATTTTTTGGTATGAAAAGCTGCAATATGTTGGTTTTTTTTTAGACAGGCACCAGTGACGATGTATTCAAATAGACTTTTCCGCAGTATATAAAATCAGGCGAATAGCTGGCATGGTACATGGTTACGTTACCGCGCAATGCGTTGCCATTGGAATCCTTCTCTAAGTTGACATGGCCAGGAGCTTTTGTGAGTTGGGGTTTATTACCCTCTACCCTCGCAGGCTGCGTTGTTTGTGCCAAATATCTCAACTCATACTTGTGTAAAATGCAAAACGGGCATTTAAATTGTAGAATACGGGTATTTTTAGAACTAGTCTCGTGTTGTTACATTAATGCTACCATGCCGTTCTCTCCAACGATTCGACGCGGCGCATCCGGCGATGATCGGCGTGGCACCGAGGGTCCTTCCCAAACAGGCAATCCCCAACCCAACGTTCGGTGGTAGGTGTTTCACATCACTCACCTCTCTCTCACTCCTCACAACCATATAAATGTCAAAATTCAGATCTCAAAACAAAACATATTTATAGTCTATCTTTTGTCCAACTTGGGACGTATCCAGTCAAACTTGGTAAAAACAAAAAAAGTCCAAACAAAAAATTCCTTCTTTTGGTATCTCATAACCCTGTGTAGCGTGTGCTATTCCCTTTCTATCTTATGTGTGTGATCCTCCAAATCATAAATACAAGTTACTCCCATCATTTCTCAGTCAATCCAACAATCTGTCATGACGTGAAATCAGGTATCAAAAAAACGTATATAGCATAGCCTGTCAGACAAGCTGTAAGAATAAGACGGGCATCACTATGCACTCCGTCAAAAAACATATTATGGTAATTAGGTTTGCTCGCAGTGCCAGCCTGGGCAAGAGAATAAAAATGCGACGCTGTGCCATGCTGGAAAAAAAGTGAAAAGTCGAGGCGCAGAATCACGAGTTGAGCGTCACGCCCACCTCAAACAAGAGCTGGACGAAGCGCTTGTGCAGCTCAATGAAGAAGTCGGGCTGACCGGCCAGCTCAGCCAAGCCGCGGGCCTTGAGCGACGAGGTGCTGCCGCTGCCGCCCATGCGCCGCGTGAACCCGGTGCCGCCGCTGAGAAAACTACTCGCGCTGCGGTCGACGGGAGCCGGCGAATCAAAGGAAGATTGGCTGGGCGGCGCAGGAGATACTTCGGCCGATCCTTGGCTACCGCTGGCGCTGCCAGTGGCGAGCGGGTCGGCCACGCGTTCGGCCTCGGCTTCCACCATCTGCTGAATCCATCCAGCGAGATCGCGGAAGGCGTTGGAGATGACGGAAAACGTCTTCATGGCGAGTCGCTCCTTGTGTGTGCTGAGAGCCAGAAAAGCGTAGACGCGCTTGTGGCCACGTGCGTGGACATCCGGGATACGGAAGATGTAAGCTGTGGTATACCCGGCAAGAGCATCGCCAAAGAAAATCGGTCCTCCGGTGCCAGCAGAGCCGGCGCTTTGGGTGGTAACAAAGGCGGGTGCGTTGTTGGGCTGCGGTGATGAGGTGGGCGTGGATGTGGCTGGCGCCCGTGGCAAGGTCTCGAAAGACAGGGCTCTCAGGCAGGATGCGCGAATAAGGGAAAAGGAGTTTCCGAGAACGGGCTCATGAGTTGATGTGTAGTCAATATAGTGAACGTGAAAGGAGGCCCCTCGGTCCGAGGTTGTCGAGGTGCTGGAGCACGAGGTGGTGCGGGAGCTGCCGGGCTGGGCAGAGGTGCTGGCACGAGGGCGTCGCGGCACATCCCGATCCCCATCTGTGTCACTCGAGCACTGGGAACGGGGAGATCCAGCACGAGCGGGGGAGCCGTAGACTCGCTCAGCGGGCGCTCGCGTCCGCAGCGTGGGTGTGTTGTCGTTTGGGTCCTTGGAGGAGTTTTGACGGCGTGGCAGCGTCATGGCGCAGTTATCGCAGGGGCCTTGTTTCTTAGTCACGGTCTCGTCGTATGTGCGTCTAAAGTTGGATTCGCGCCCCGAGTTTTGATAGACTGAGCGGGGGCTTTCCGGGGGCGTTTCCAGAGCCGGGCTCGAGGCCGGAGATGTGGCAGAAGGTGAGCGCATGGCAGACCGGCGCGAGTTGCCATTGTGCTCGGAGGCGGCTAGCGAGCTACTGCGGGAGGCTTTGCCGTCTTGCGAGTTGCCAGGCGTAGAGCGAGGAGGGTCGTTGTTCCTGACAGGCTCTTCAAAGCAGGTAGTGCATGGCGTCGGCAGCCCTTCTGTGACCATGAGCGGAGTTGGCCCATGGTGGTCACAATAGTGGGCGAGGCAGAGCTGTACGTTGGACATTAGTCGACTGGTCGCAAGTGTTTGTGAAGCAAGTGTATAAGTGGATGTGATGTGAATGGGAATAAGGCAAGTGTATGCGTGGAAATGGATTTGCACATGGTAGCCATAAGTCACAAAGACGCAGAGACATGAGAGCAGCTACAGACAACGGCGCAGCCGGGCGGGTCATATAATAGAAGACGGATTACACGGAGGTGGGCTGACCGGAGGCGACGGGCGCTGGGAGGTGCGCTGGCGAATCGGGCTGCGACCTGGGACAAAGGGGGTGTGCTGAAAGGGCCGAGTGGGTATGAGGCAGACGGGCGAGATGGACGGGTGGTAGATGTGTGTTGGGCGCCGGGGCCAGGTGCGGAGGTGCATCAACCAAGACGTCGTTGACGAGGAAGCGGTGTGGGGAGCTAGACGGTGTTGCCAAAGAAGCAAAGTGTTTGTCTGGCGGGCAGGCGCATCGCAAGAGGGTGTGAACGGGTGTCCGAGGAGTCGCGGAACGCCAAACAAAGGCTGTCGAGCCAGCGGACTGTGTGGTGCTGAGCGAGCATGGTGGGCGGGAGAAGGCAACCTAGCCTTGATTTGCCATGCGAGGCGGGCCGCAAAAGGGCTGAAAGGCAGCGCAGGCCAGCCAGCAGACGGCGTGCATGGAGCTGCAGGCATGGTGCATCAGGTTGTGGCTGAAATGGCGCGCACTCGCGAGTGCATTGTGTGTGCATTGTGTGGCCTGGTCTGGCGATGGCAACAATGTGTGGGTTCGCATTTTGTGAGTCGCATTGTGTGGCAGCGAGGGTGTGGCCTGGGCATGGGTGTCTTGCGTTGTTGTGTGGCAGGTGGTGACTTGGGCATGGGTGTCTGGCGATGCGCTTGTAGCCTGGCATGGTAATGCGCGACAGTTGTTTCCATGGAATGCTTGCGTTGCTGGTGTGCATTGTTTGCTGGGCGGAAGAGGCGGGTGTCGATGCGGCTTGATTGCGCAGGTAGGGACAAGGAAACACGGTGCGCATAGGGACAGGAAAGAACGCGGTGCGCGTAGGGACAAGAAGAAGAAGAGGTGACGCATGTGCACTTACAATGTAGGTCATGATGGAGGATGCGCGCCTGGATGCGACGGGACAGACGTCTCAGAGAGCTGAATGTCGGGCTGCGCGGTCGAGTTACACAGCAGGAGCTGATGACGACGCTCGTAACAAGGCACCCAGAAAAGGCAAGCGACGAGAGGTGGCGAGACAGGTGTCGCGGGCGCAAAAGAAAAGAGAGAATCAAGAGCGCGCTGGGCGGTGCTCGCGTCGCACAAGGAGGCCTTTGCTGAAGTTTGCCGAACCCGTGAGCGCGAGGACAGGCTGTGGTCGGTGATTTATTGTCGCAGCGAGTGGTGCGGCCGGGGGGTGCGGGCGGCAGGCAGGCTGGCTAGCAGGCACGCAGCGTGGTCGCAGGGTGGTAGTCGAGGTGGTGGTGGGATGGCGGGCGCACGTGTAAGAATAAAAATAATAAAATAAATAGAGAGGTCCAACTGCAGAGCCAGCCAACAGCGTAGAGGACAATGTAAGCAAAACAGAGGCCCGGGCGAGTCGGGCAGGCACAGAAATTAAACGTAATGGTGTGTGGCGACGGGCGACGGGGGCGGAAAGGCGAAGCTGGGAAAGCTGGAAAGCTGGAGAGAGAGAGAGAGATTGATTCGGGGGTGGCGATGGCAGTCGGCGCAAGGCGATCGTTCGGAGGGCCGGAACACACTAAAAAAGTAGAGACCAACTTTGAGTTCTCAAAGGAGGTGGCGACGTCGACGGGGCGCCGTTGAACCAGGCACCAGTTGAGGAGGTTCGGAATAGAAGGGACGGAGTCAAGTCACGGAGGGGCCCAAGGAGTGATGAGGAATATTGGCGCAGAGTCGAGGTCGACCGGGCAGCTCGGAAAACTGAAGAAAACCAGAGCGCGAGGCAAGTTCTGTAGAGGACGGGGCTTGCTCTGGAAGCTTTGGCCGGTTGTTGCTTTTCACTTCCCCGCTGCTCAAACTAGTTGTTTTCGCAAAGCTTGGTTCGCAAGTAGCCTAATTGCTGTCCCTCGGTGGCCTTGCAGCTTGTCATGCAAGGCGATGCCAAGCAGGGCAGACAGAGTCAAGGCTGGAGCTTTTGCAACCCAAGCTTATGCAGGCCGAACCAGGGTTGGTGGGCAAAGTGTCAAGGGGGGACCCAAGAACCAGGGGAAAACGAGCCAGACTAGTTGAAGACAAGGTGTTGCTGCGAAGGGGGGCGCGCGGTCGAGGATGAACCAGGGTGTCGGGTCAGGGTGACAATGCGAGCCAACAATGGACAGGAAAAAAGGCGAGACAAGAAGAGTGTGCGGCCAGGGATGTTGGGCCAATCACGGACTGCGATGGAATATGAATAGAAGAAGCTTATTGTCTGACGCGGTCGAAGCGTTTCTCTGGGCGTGTGCGCAAGGGTGTTGTTTGTTCGTGTGAGACGGCGAGAGCATTGAACAATGCGGCGACGGTAATGGCGCGCAATTGTTTCGGACTGATTCAATGATTGATTGATTGGATGAAATCGATGGAATTGATTGATTGCAGCAAGAGGCCGCGATGGACGAAGAAGAAGAAGCTGGAAAGTACAGAGATGATGAGGCTCGAGATGCAAACGCAAACGAAAGCAAACGGGACAGACGACGGGCCACCAAACGAGTTTCAGACGCCGAAAGCCGATGTCCACTGCCGAGTCCACTACCTACAGAACCTGAAAAGGGAGCAGGCCCACTGCAGACTACAGAGGTACTGGCCGCTACCTGCGTGCCTTTGGGCGGCCCCTCCAGCGGGGGATCCACCGCTGAGGCTCTTGAGAACCGTCTCTGGCAGCCCGTTATGAACCAGTTTATTATATCCAAGTTAACTATATCATGGTAATTATTAAAAATGCCATATGCACAGCCCACGCGGCAGTTGCCGACCCTTATAAAATACATGTAATAAAATAAAGTAAAATCTCAAAGAAAATGGGGATTGGGCACGACTCGCTCAGCTTCCTCTTTCGTAACAAATCCCTCTCTCCATCCATCCCCCATCCCGCTCCGCGCATCCACTGATTTGCTTTCAAAGGGTCCCCTTGCCAATTTTTTCTTCTCTCTCGTCTTCTTCGCTGCTTCTGGAAGAATTCATTCAATCCTTCCCTGGTGGATGGTGCGCACCTTGTCCCGTCGGCAGTGGAGTTTATCGCGCCCTTCAACAACGCTAGCTAGTCTTTTTTGCCTACTCTACACTGTGAGACTGAAAAAGCAAAAAATACCACATCAGTACCTGTCAGTTGGCATCCGTAGGGAAATTCTTCATCATTCATAATAATACCGCAAGAGGGGCGGAGGCTATCCCTCCCCGGTTTTAACCGGACAAATAGAATCCCATCCATTACTGAGCATTCCCGCCTATTCTGACATGCAACTTTTGTTCCCAATTTCCACGTCTCACCATAACAAGTAAATTACCCGTCCAATACTCTGTAGACTTCAATCAGCCTCTTCAGCCTCTTCAGCAGCGGCACCCAGCGACATCCAGACCGGCCCACGACCAAAACGAGCCGCTTCCTCGTCCAAGTCAGCCGCTAAACAACGCCTCTTTGTCAATCTCCTTCGGATGGATAGTGCTGTTCCTGCTGCTTTCGGCCTAGCCTCTCCCCTCCCCAGGACCTTCTGGAACGACTGGAACTTCTTTTCCATCCCTGGCAGTGCGGGCGCTCTAACAATCCCAGCTGTCATCCCGGCCCCCTCTTGGGCCCTCGTACTGGTACACTCTCCCCCCTGAAATAATGTTAGTGTAGTACTTGATTGTTATCTTTATTGTAATTCTTCTTATTTACTTTATTTTTCTTATTTTTCTTCTATCTCTTATATTCATATTTTCCTTATCTTCTTTATTTTCTCCATTTCTTTTTAGTTTTATAATATAATTTTTTTCTTAATTAGTATTTAAGAGCACTCTAGTACAGAAAGTCACATGCCAACATTATTTCAAGGGGGTAGTGTAAATTAAACTGCAGGCTTTGCCTCTCGCCTTGGCTTCTGTTGCGGCTGCTTTTCCAAAACGCCCCCAAAATGCCACGCGAGCGTTTTTTGTGCCCCCAGTCGTCTGCATATCCTGGCTTGCTGCAAAGTCTCCATCCATGCAACGCCCATGTGCCAGCCCAGCAAGCAATCCACCGCATGCCTGCTGTTGTCCTACCCCAAAATCATCCTTGTAGATAAATAAATAAGAAAATAGAAGCACATGCGCACAATTAACCTGCACCACGTTCTGTGGCTGTTTCAGACGCCTGTCGCTGACTCTGCCGGTTGCCCAACAAGGCAGGCCATACATGAATAACACCACCGCCGGCGCGAGCCTTTGCACACCCATCAACAAGCACATGTCAGCTTCGTCCCCAATTCCCTGTTCTTCATTCTCCAGCTCTCCAGCCCTCCCGCCATGTCGTCTACGGCTGCCGTTTTCTTTTCGTGCCGGCCCGTGGCGTCGTCTCTGCCGGGCTCGTCGGGACGCTTGTTCCTGGGGTCGTTCCAGATCCCTGCATCGCCGACGGCGCAGTCGTCCCTGTCCCCGTCGTCGTCTCCCAAAATGGCGAGACCGTTGACTCCGCGGGGGCCGGCGTCTCCTCCCCCTCCTCCTCCTCCACTCTTTCCACCACCAGATCCTGGAAATTCTGCCTAGAACTGCGCATCACAGCCTGCGTCACCACCACCCCCAGCGCCAGCGACACCTCCCGCGCCACGCTGTTGCCCACCAGCTTGTACTGCGTCGCCTTGGACCCCAGCAGCACCTCGGCGTCCGGGAAGCCCTGCCCACGCCTGGCTTCCAGGATACTCAGGCACCGCTGCTCGTCCCAGTGGATGGTCCGGCCCTTCTTCCCGCAGCCCGGCGAGGGCATCGTCGTCACCGTCGCCATGGGCTGGTGCGGCGGTTGCCGTCCGTACGCGTTGGAGCTCATGGCCGTCGCGCTCATAGCCTTCCCATCTGGGCTGTTGGGGAACAGCGTGCGCTCGGCCTTGCTCAGCACGCCTCGGCCCGCGGCCCTGCCCCGGTTGCCGGTGTATCCGTACCAGGCTTGCGAAAAGTTCATCCCAAACGGAAACTTGGGGATCGCTTGGATGCGTTTGCGCATGGTGCTGGTGTTGGTGTGCGACACCACCCGGTGGTCGGGAAACGGAATGCAGATATCAGATTTGGCGTCGTGAATCGGTGGCAGGTCCGCCGTTGCCTGCTAGGCACTCCGAAATCGAAACGGCGTACACTTGGCCATTCCTCTCTTAACCATGGGCTCACCCGTCGGCAGCTTGCCGAGTCCGAGATTGTTCACGCTCCGCGGGTACGAGTGCGTTTGCAACGGCGTCTCGGGCAGCACCCAGCCCGGCGCCGCAAAGACGATGAAGACGCGCGACCGAATCTGCGCCGAACCGCACGACAGCGCATCCAGAAAGAACAGGCGGGCTTGATAACCCATGCCTACCAGTGCACACATGAGCTGGCTGAAGACGTCCTGGTCCCGGTTCCGGTGCTTCTGGATGATGCCGACTACGTTCTCTAGGATGCCGTACTTCGGCCGGTAGAGGTCCACAAACGACGCAAACGCGGCCACGAGGGACTGGTTCTTGCGCTGCGAGCTCGTTGTCTTGTCGTTGGTCAGCAGAGAGAAGCCCGGACAAGGGCTGCCGCCCGAGATGAAGTCGACGGCCCCGACGCGTGGGACCTTGGCCCCGAACCGTCCTTCGATGGCAAGCCGCTGGAGATCATCGATGGATCCTAGGAACGGAGCGACCTTCTCAGGATCGGCCGCGTTCGCCATGTACGTATGGACTGCTTTGGAGTCCATGTCATTGGCCCATTGCATCATGACCGCGCCACCTTCTTCCAGGCCGCGGCCAAAGCTGCCTCCGCCGCAGAACAGGTCCAGGCCGCGTAGTTTTGGTACAAAGTTTTCCCGCGGATCGTAGCCTTGTCTCAGTGATGGTGGTGCTTGTTCTAGAGGAGTGATAATTGGTCCATCTGTAGTCGCTTCCATTTGATGTGTCAAGAAGAAAAATGCCCCTACTCCTTCGCGATCGTATGGGGTGGGCACTGTCTCATTGACAGCGAACCAACGAACATGGCATCGGCCGACGATGCGAGACGGTCCAATTCTGGCCGAGTTGTCTGTGTAAATCAGTTCATTTGGCCTGGCTGTGCGTGCTGTCGAGTCGATTAAATGGCGCCTTAACAACTGTCGAAGCCCATAACGCGTTTGTCCACGGTTTTTCTCAATAATGGTAATCTCGCATGGCTCACAGATGTCAGAGCTTCTGTCCAAATGCGCAAGCACTGTATCACCTGGACAGTAGTTGCTGGTATTGTCGAGTAAACCAGTTCCAGCCGCGTGCGTACACCTTAGATGCGATGTTGACAGGGATGTCCAAATCTTGTCCTCTGAGGAGTAGGCCTGTCGGCAGAAAAAATCTTTCGTAGTATCCGGGCCGCCACCAAATTCCACCTCATGCACGCTGAGGACCTCGTCTTCGCGGATCTTGAACGATTCCTCGCAGGAGCAGTGCGTGGAGATAAACAGCTCGTTGGGCCAGGGATACTTCATTAGCCCGCACAGCGTGTCGGTAGGCCGGTAGTACCAGATGACCTCAAAGGACCTGTGACCGTCTTCATCAAGCAGTACGTTCTGAACAAGAGCAAACCACCTGTCCGGGTGCGCATCGTGTTTGGCGTGTTCTTTGGCCCATGGGGTGCCGGAGCCGACGTGATCACGGGCTGTTGATATTGTGTCTCCGGGGCGGATGCGAGATATTTGATTCGAGGCTGCTTGAGATGGGAAACATGCGTGTGCTGCTGCGGCCTGCTGCCCAATCAAAGCGGTCCTGAGGTTTTTGGTGACGGGAGCTAGATCCATCGCCTTCAAGTGGCTACCGAAAGGCAAGTGACCGAAACAGTCGTAGATGTATCTGGTAACAATGGTGGAATCGTCCTTGGCTGTGGAAATATATGGCGTGTATTTCGTAAAATGCAAAATTTCATCCCACAGGCCGTGAAACGCCGCGTCTTTCTCGCCAAGCGCTCCCATGGCCTCTTTATGTAAAAATCCAATATTGGCGTTGACGGCAGAGCGAAAATCGAGTCGGCCATATTGTTCCATCCAAGCATCAACTTCGTCCCTTTTATCAGACTCGAAGTAAACGTCGTACAGCCATCTGCCAAAGTCGTGTGCAAAGTGCCGAATCGTAACGCGGTGCCCTGCCGCACGCATGGCAGCGAGAAAGTCGACGACGTGCTTTGCAAGGTCTGCCACCCAGAGAAACGGCTCATAAAATCGCCCGTATTCCATCGCTGGTGTTCCAAGCTTGTAAAATATGTCTCGCTTCGTATTGTCCGCCGACTGAATCCAGATATTGTCTCTTGTCTGGTCTTTGGAGTCATGCCCGTAGTTTCCGATTGGCAGCGCCGTGATGCGAACATGACGCACATACGCACGTTGCGTGCCGTTGGACAAAACTCCGTTGAAGTAGAGGTGCTTCGTGGTTTGTTCGGTATCCAGCTGGTGTAAGGACCGCATTTCTTGTACCTTGACTTTTGTAGAATGGTCGGTTTCACAAAAGACAGCAAAGTCGTCGAGTTGCAGCTCAAGAAAATCATCACCATCGCAACGTTTCGGTAGTAGCATCTTGAGGGCGCCGCGCTCCGACATGACTGGGCAAGGTGGCTCAAATGGCTCGTAGCATGACTTTGGAGTGAGCAAGCTTTCTGGAATATGAAGAGTGATTGGTCTGGAGGCGGTCGACCTCGCATCTTGCGATTCATTCTCTGATCCGCTGAAGTCGTATATTTTATCAAGTTCGATGGTTGAGAGCAAGTCGGGGAGGGCTTCGTCTAAACCCGGTTGGAGAAAAGGCGGTTGGAGATCCAGCTCGGCTGTGGTGATGGTGTCGATTTCCATGGCCGCGGCAGGATCATCCATCATTACTTCCTCAATGTCAGTCATGTTGGAAACGAAAGCATGCGCTGCTTGGATGATGGCATGTTAAAAAACCGATAAATGGCACTTCTATGCCAGCAATTTGATAAAATCCGTGCGATGCAACTTGAAGGCGAAGCTGATGCGAGGGTCAAACGCCCAGGCACCTGCGTTTGCGGAAGCGGAGCGCCTCAAACGGAGTTGATGAACTGGGCAAGGAATCAATTCGCAAGATACCAAATGAGGAATTATTATTCAGTTTTTACTAAATCTATGCTAACTTTGTGAATAAAATACAAGCACAATAAAGGCAAATTCACCTCAGATCATAAAAAAGGATCTTGCACATTGCAGGCTCAATGGCCATCGACAAGTTTCCGACACAGGGGATAATGCTCTAATCCCACGCATCAGAAAACTTCCCCTCGTCAGCATTAATCCTTGTTCACGCAAATGAACCAGCCAGGGACGGGCTGGACAGCCGTCTTTTCTTCGCCGGTCCTCTGCTGCGACGAAACGGCGGCCAGCTGGTCCGCCGTCGGCGCCGTTGCCCGAACCGCCGCCGAGCCTGCCACCATGGTGCAATTGATCTTCTCCCCGTTGTCGTCGATCAGAACAGGCACCGACGCGGAGCCCGACGGAACGCGATTGGCATTGATATCGGGGTAGGCCTTGCCGTGCAGCTGCCAGCGGCGGCCGTTCCAGCCCTCGCCCTCGCCATCGTCCGCCCGGTCGTCCGCCGCCTCGCCGTACTGGCGCAGGCACGAGCGGCCCTTGGCGTCCCAGGTGCAAAAGGCGGTGATCCAGCCCGAGAGGCGCGGGCTGCCGCTGCCGAGATCGTGCTTGTGCGCAATGGTGTTCCAGAAGGACACGACGCGCGGTGTAGCGCCCTCCTCAAAGGACATGATCATGTGCGCCAGCACCGGGCGCAACAGCCGGGCGACCGCCGTCGGCTCCTTGCCCAGCCGGTTGAACATGTCGAGGCGCGCGAGAATCTTGCGGTAGTCCGCCACCTCGCCAAGCAGCGTCGCCGACGGCAAGCCGCAGCAGATCCCGCCGCAGTACCGGAAGTAGCCCTGCATGGCGCCCATGAAGAGCACGCCGCCGACGGCGCGGTCCTCGTCCGTCGTGGTGGAAAAGTTGGGCATCACCCAGTCGCGCAGCGCCGGGTCCTTGACATTGACGACCAGGAGGTCGGCCATGGCCAGCGCAAACGCGCCAAAGTCGACCGTGCCGGCCGTGCCGTGCATTTTCACCTCCAGCGTCTTCTTGCCCTCGTGGCTGACGAACACGTCGCGCAGCTCCTCGACGTGAGCGTTGATGTGGAAGTTGAGCTGTGTGAGGATGGCGAACCACACATCCTCGGGGCGGATGGTGAGGTGGTGGTGCTGGTTGTAGGCGGCGATGGCGGCGTCCACGAAGCCGTTGTTGGCGGGACAGACATAGGCGCTGTCGAGAACGTCCTTGGTGAACGACGAAGACAGGATGCTTGCGTATTGTCCGTCGTTGGCTTTCTCGAGGATGTGGCTGCTGGACGTAGCCTTCTGCATAAAGCAGACCTCGGCGGGATGGTCGACAATGGACAGTGTAACAGGCATATTGGGAGAGTGTTTTTTGCGTTTAAAATTGCTGAAGACGCATGCAAAGACCAAAAGTTTGTGACGGCATGTCTTGTATTAATACTTGGCCCTCGTTGAATAAATTGGGCTGCGTCATGGTTGTTTGCAGGCGCCAGTGGCAGTGATTATCAGTGACACACGGGTGGCTGCGCAATGGTGTATGAACCAACTCCAATTCACTTACGCTACAGTCATTCACGGGAGGTAGAGAAACAATCACACGACTGCATGCGGCACCAGTGGCGGTAATTCTTAACTTGGCTACACGCTGCGCAGTGTTGTTTGGAGCCAACGCCGACTCATTGGAGGCAGCTGTAGTTAGTCACGGCCAGTAGAAAAACAGTAAAGTCTACTTTGATTCAATGGAGCAATCATAAATGCATTATGAGCTATTTGCCTAATCCGTCCATAAAACAAGACCCCAACGCCATGTGCTACCGTGCTTGCCAATGTAAATGCATAGTTGTTTTGTTTGTTGTTCATGATATCCACCAGCAGCCTCCATTCATCTTCGCCCAAAGCGTCTGTTGAAGCCTCCTCCCGACCGCCCTTTCGGGTTCTTGCTTCTCAACTTCAGCCTCCTAAAGTTGGCGTGCGCCAGCTCATTAACCTTGCGCACCGACTTCTTCACCACGCCTTCCTTTGGCTGCTGCTGTTTCTTCTTCACCGCCGCTCCGTCACCATTCTCGTCAAAATCGCTACCAGACAAGTCGTCGCCATCGGCATTCTCCTGCCCGCCGCCGAGCTGCGTTTCGGGAATAATGTCCTGAGAGTCGCCCAGCGCGGCCGACGGCCGCTTTGTAAACGTGGGACGCATGTTGACGCGCCGCGTCGTGCGCTTCTGGCCCTTTTTCTTGAAGACGCGCAGCGGCTGGCCATCGCGGCCCGTCGGGCGCTCCTCGTCGCTGTCGTAGATGCCCTCGTCGTCGAAGCCGCCGAGCGGAAGGTTCGCGACCTCGTGATCGCGCGCCAGGATGGGGTTCTCTTTAGCAGCAGCCGGCGCGGGAGGACCAGCGGCGGCGGTTTCAGATTCGGACGCCGGTGCCGTGACCGGGGGCGCGGGACCAGCCGCGGAACCCATCTCGGCCGCCTCTGCCTCGCGCAGGGCTGCCATGTCGTCGTCGTCATCCAAGTTGTCGTCCTCCACCTTGCGCAGACTCGCGACAATCTCGCTGAGGCCGCGGCCCAGCGGCTTTCTAGGCAGCTTGAGCGGCGCCGGAGCGTCAAAAGTCGTACCCTCGTGCAGGGCGGGCAGCGTGTGCCGTCGCAGGAAGGCTGGCGTATCGAACTGTAGCTTCGATACGGAGCCCGACGTCGGCGTCTTTGCTCCGGCACCAACATCGCGGTTCTTAAGCGGTGTCATAAAGGTGTTGAGCATGTGCCGCTTGCTGCTCGACATGGGCGTGCGTCCCAGCTTCTCCGTGTCCATGGACCCTCGGCGCTTGCTCGGCGTGGCGTCTACATTGCGGCGGCCGCGGCCGGGCGTGCTCGGCGGCTGGTCCGTACTTTTGCTCGGCGTGCCCAGCTCCTTTTCCACCAGCAGGTCAAACAGGCCGAGGACCTTGCCGTCGCGCTGCGGCGTGGGCCCGATGGCGGTGACGGGCGCGGGGCTGAAGAGCTTTCGCGAGATGGCGGGCGTGCTCATGAACTGGTCCTCGTCGAGGGTGCGATTCTTCACCGGAGTTTCGGCATACTTGTTCTTCTTCAGCGGCGTCTCGGCCGGCGGCGGGTCGGGACGGCGTTTCTTGGGGTTCGGCTGCTGCTCCTTGGCGGGTGCGGGTGCAGGTATCTTGCCGGCAAGAATGTCTCGTGTCTTGTTATATTCTTTATATTTGGCCGCTGCATCACGGTTAGCGTCATTGCACATGTCAAGCCTGAACCAACCCACGTACCTATGCTGGGGTTGTCTTTTATATCCTGCCGTCCGGGCTTGGAGCCGCCGTGGGTGCTCGCCCACTCGCTCTCCCAGTGCTTGAGGTCGGCGCGGAGCTGTTTGGATTTCTGCTCATAAGAGGCTTTTGTTTTGTCGTCCATGCTTTCGTATCTTCATTTGTGGCGCGGGTGCAATGTCCGGCGTAGGTTTCTGAGGTGCAAAAATGCTGCTGCAAGAAGTCGCGTTGCTGCTTGTGGAAGACGCGTTTGCGTGACCAAACGCCTGGCAGGGCTAAATTTAGTGGACGCGCGACCGCATAAAGTGCCGGGCGACTGGGCGGGCTGCCCAGCGTCATCACTAGCGCCATTGATCCTGTCGCCCGCCATCGAAAGAGGAAAACCCCCACCTTGTCAGCCACGACCGACTTTAGCCAGGACTTATTCCAGTCAAAAGTACGCCCGCATACTTTTAAACCAACACCCAACATTCATTTTTTCTTGCTTTTTTTTTTTTTTCCCCTTTTCCTTTTATCATCTGTCGTCTTCATTTCCCTCAGTCTCCCGCAAGGGAGTCGAAATTTCCAAGATGAACCCAACACAAGTCGAGGAGCTTAAGCACAAGCTGCTAGCACTGCAACACACGGCGATAGGAGATGCCGCAGTCGCCACAACCCATACGGACCAGGAGCACGACTCTTGCATCTTCTGTCTCGAGACTGTCAGCGGTCCGTGCGAGCTCATCCCCTGTGGCCACCGCAATTTTGATTTTACATGTATCATGCCTTGGCTCTTCAAGCATTCGCCGACATGTCCGCTTTGTAAGGTTCCGGTCGCAAGCGTTCTACATGGGCCTCGCGGCACGGAGTTTCGACGTGAATTCAAGATTGACAAAACGCAACCGCTCAGGCAGAGCATCCAGCCGCAAGAACCTCCCCCACGAGTAGTCCAGAGACCTGGTCGTCTCCGCAACACCCTCAACCTCGAACACCGTCGTCGGGTCTATAGAGAAGGCCTCTTCGCCATGCATGTCGGCTCCAACCGTTGGTCCAGGCACCGGGAGCTGACGTCCAAACTCTTCAACGAGGATCCGCATCTCGTGTCCCGCGCTCGCATGTTTCTGCGCCGCGAGCTGCAAGTCTTTGACTTCCTATCTCGTGAGAACCCCCAGCTTGCACCAGCGTCACAGCACGCCATGCCGCCACCCGGTGAGCGGCTCGCCCCCAACCAGCGGTGGCCATCATCCGTGAACAACTCTGTCAGTGCAAATGCTAGCACCGGATCAATGCGGAAGACGTACAATCCCGAGTTCCTGATCGAGTACATTGTGTGCATGCTCAAGTCTGTGGATATCATGGGCAACACCGCCGCCGCGCATGACATGCTGTCTGATTTTCTCGGCCGCGAGCACTCCCGCCAGTTTCTACATGAGCTGCGTGCATGGTTGCGCAGTCCGTATGAAACGCTCGAGGAATGGGACGCGAATGTGCAGTACAGGGCCGTAACGGGTTCGAGGAGGACGGAACCCTCTGCGCAGCTCCTTAACTCGGCAGCGGAACTACAGCCCCGCCGAGTCTAGGCGCCACCGGGGCAATGCAGTCCGTATGAGACGTTCAAAGAATGGGACGCGAATGTGCAGAACAGACCGGTAATGGGTTCGAGGAGGACGGAACCCTCTGCGCTGCTCCTTAACTCGGCCGCGGAGCTACAGCCCCACCATGTCCAGGCGCCATCAGGGCAGCAGCAGCCCAGTTTCTTCAGTTATATTGATGAATGCGCTAGTACATTGCGAGGTGATCTCACGCTTCCGGATGACGAGCCTCCAGAATTCGCGTGCCCATATCAGAACGCTATGGGCGGCGTAACTCCGCCGTGCCCCCCGCCTCCGGAACCCAGACATCTCATGCTTCCACAAAGCACAACGTCATACTACAGTCCGAGCGGCGAAAATATGCAGCGCTGGCTGCGGGATACTGAAGCATCGATGCCTAGCGATCTTCAGCAACGCGCCGAGATGTATGAGGCTCTCAGGGCGAAGGAGATGGAGGATATTCGGGCGGCGGAGAAGGGGACTAGGCGAGTGGTGAAGACGGAGACTATTCGGGCGAGTGTGGGCTATGTTGGAGAGATGATCAACTATACCTTTTGATTTGGGAGTTTGGGAATTATGATACCCAGTACAGCGTTGATGTACAAAGCGTTTTGGCTTGGAAGGCGTTGATTTATAAAGCGATAGAAGTTTAAATATTAGAGCTGAACCTCACAGCGTTGGTAGTTTTTATAAACTGGAATAGTTACGGGTATCATTTCTTCGTTATACATGGCCTCTTTACATGTGCATCAGCCCTCCCAGGTCCTTTTCCATGGTCCGTAGTCTTGCCTGCAACTCTCTCTTTTTCGTCTCCATCTCTCGCGCCTCATCTTCCTCCCTCTTCAAGTCCTCCTCCGTCAAAATCTCCCCTCCTCCCCCAAATCCATCATCCCCCTCATCATCTTCCTCCTCTTCCTCTCCCCCCTCCATCCAGTTCTTATCCATGCTCGCCAGCTGCTCCCCCTGCTCCGCCACTTTCCCCTCATAATACGCCGCTGTGTCCCTCCCATTTCTATACTTCGCCCTCAACGACGCGATGCGCTCCCGCGCGCCCGGTAGCTCATATACACCGCACAACGTCTCCGCGCCCCGCAGCAGCACCTCCACGTCAATATCGCCCTTTCGGTCTAATTCGCCTTTGCGCAGGCGTTCGTGCATTTCCCCGCCGAGAACCGCGGCGACGGCGGTGTGTTTTCGTGGCTGGGCGGCGCCGCGAGAGGATGGGCCGCCGGTGGTGACTTCTCCGTCGGTGGTGACGTTGAAGACGGTCTGGCGGCGTTTGGCGGCGGGTTTTTTGGAAGGAGAGGGCGCAGAGCGCTTGGGGGCGTGGGAAGGCGGAGGAGGGGGCGGGACGGAGAAGAGGGCGCGTTCGTGGGCTTCGGTGTCGCGGATGAGGGAGGTGATGTCGTGGTGGGAGAGGAGCGCGTTGGTGAAGATTTTCGGCGGGGGAAAGCTGTGATCGTTAGCCATTATGTTCTCTTTTTCTCTTTTTGCTTTTTGTATCTTCTTGGATCTGAATGGTTGGGATGGTCGCGTACGGGAGAGAGTCTATGCCCTGGCAGGAGTAGCTGATTTGCTCCAGATGGGAGCCGAGATGCGACATGATGAACGTTTGTCGCGACGCGTGCTGTGGTGACGTGTAGAGGGTCGAGCAGCTGTCTTTTATTCCGTGTAAATTTCAGGAGTCGAATTCCGGGGTTTGGAGAAGTTTGATGCGTATTCGCGTAGCGTGATGAAGAATTGGACGTCGTCGGGTAGGTTGTGGAAGAGATGTCGTTGGAAAACGGTTGAGCTTGGCGGGGCATCAAAACACGGGTCGGTCGCACGACCGCCCCGCATCTGCCCACTCGGCGGACGGCGCCGTGACAGATGCAGGCGATGCAGTCGGAGGTAATTCATGTCAAATTTACCAATAAATGGACAATTTTATTTCAAACTGCCAATTTCATAATGAATTGTGTATGTATTCAACTGGGAAAAAAAGAAGAAATACCACTGCTGTGGTGTGCTTTTATGCCAGAGCGGCCAAAAGTCCACTTCCACACTTCCATACGGGTGTATCAAAGAGAAAAGACTGTAAATGCAACGCTTGCCTAGTCTATGTCTATGTCTAATTGCGAAAGAGAAAAGAAGAAGAAGAAAACATGAAACCTCCAACATGGTCATGATGGCAGATAACGGCAGATAGCAGCATATTTCCGCAAAATCCGCCGTGTCTGCCGACGTGACCACCCATCCCGTGAGGGAGAACCGTCAGAGTCCCGCAGGAGTCTGACGTGCAAAATGCCCATTCACCAGTTCTATTTTTCGTACCCAGCACTTTGTCCAAATGTATATGCCTTGCTATGCCATAACCAAAAAGAAGAAGAAAACAAGAAAATCCAGAATCCAAAATCCAAAAACTGCTACTTTTATGCCGCTAATTCCAAAAACAAAATCGTCATCCACCCCTTCATTGCAAGTTCTTCCCACGTCACCATCTCAATCGTCCGGCCGAGATGCAACGCTCACTGCGAGTCTTCCATCTCGTTAATCTCAATCGTCCAGTACGGCAGCTCCATGCCTAGGTGCTGATGCGTCGTCAGAAACTCATCGTCGCTCGAATTGGGCTCTTCCAGCTCATCGATGCGCGGAATCTCCGGCGGGTCCTGAAACAGCAAGCTGCCTCTGTGCATGCGCTTCCTCATCCTTCTTGCGCTCGAGCCCACCTCATTCACGTCCAGCCCGCCATCGTCGGAATCATCCGAATCACTGCGCTCGGAAAAGGTGCGCTTGCCGATGGAGCTGGAGAGGCTGACGCGGCGGCGGCGCATGTGCTGCTGCCACTTGTAAAAGGCTTCTTCCGTGTCTTCTTGCTCTTCGTCGTCGTCGGAGGTTTCGTGGCTGCAGTTGAGGTCTTTGAGACCCTGCATCATGCGGATGGGCAGCTCGCGGTGCTCGAATTTGGGCGCGGCGGAGGCGGAGGCGGAGGCGGCTGTCGTGTCGTCGCGCGGCGGCTTGGAGCTCGATCGGCTGCGGTTGGACTCGATTTCGTAGGGGTCCAGGACGGACAGGCCGTTGTCGCTGTCCATGGGGTCCATGTCCTCGAGGACAAAGTCGCAGAAGGTGGTGGTGGTAGTTTCGATGGCGGCGTAGACGGGTGATTCCATAGTTGGTCGTGACATTTCGTCCTCCCTTTCTTCATTTTTTTTGTCGTCGTCTTCCTCCTCATCGTCATCCTCATCCTCATCCTCATCTTCATCTTCGTCCTCATCCTCGTCATCGTCATCGTCCTCATCCTCGTCATCGTCATCGTCATCCACTTCTTGCATCTGCACTACTCTTGAGATGGGAGAGGGTGGTCGCATTGCAGCATCCTTCTCCGGCTCCGATTCATCATCGTTGTCATCTTCTTCGTCCTCCTCATCCTCTGATTCCTCCTCTGATTCGGATTCTTCTTCCGACGAGGATTGGACATTTGGGGCTGCAGGTCGAGGTGACGGGGCCTTGAAGGGGCCGGGCTTGTAGTCGGCCTCTTCCTCGGACGAGTATTCATCATCGTCAGATTCATCTGCAGCTTCCGATGACGACGAAGAGCGAGGGCTCAGCTGCTCGGGCCCGACAAAGGGCTGATAGCTGAACTGGTGGCCGTTGCCGACCGGCTGGATGCGAGGATCCCGGGGAGCTGTGCGAGAAGCTGGGCCAAAGACGGGCTGGCCCTTGCGAGATTGCTGTGGCGAGGTGGTTGGGGTATCGGGAGGCGACGTGGGATCAGCCTGGGCCTTATTCCGCTGAAGCTGCTGCCGGCTCAGGTTGAGGCTAGGCATGCCGGGCTGTCGCCGACCGCCTTTGCCTTTGGGAGCGGGCATTGCGAGACTGAACTGTGGGGGAGTACGCTGGGGAAATTAAATCGTATAAAATCAGCAACCCAAGCTAGATTGCGAATGACTAGGTTTCAGATCCGAGCTGATTAAAAAACGTGTTTGGTGGTTGGTGTCGTGAGCTCAGCGTATGCAGTCGCTCACGATGAGTTGTCGGTGATGTCCAGTCGTAAGACTCACTGCAGCCGTACGAAACAGCGCCGCAGGGGAACGGATAAATGTATTTTGCCGATCAGTGCAGTCCGGCTTTGAGAGGGAAAAAACGTATTCGTTTGGCACGTTGCAGGTGCCTTGGGCGGAAAAGAAATTTGGTGATTGGCCTTGGTCCTCTATGGTCCAATGCAATGCGCATGCGCCAGAGAGGGGCCAGCAGGCAGGCAGGCAGCGGTAGAAGCGCTATAGCGGTGCGGGAGAGAGCAGGGCAGGGCAGGTTGCGGTCGAGCCGAGTCAGGGAGTCCAGGTCCAGAGTATGAACCGCCAGAGCGGAGAAGAAGCCAGTATGCGGTTTGCGACGGTGGTCATGATAATCGGGAAGAGGCCAGGGGGGAGGAGAAGGGAGTAGACGAAGAGCAGCTGGGGCGCGGATGACGAAGCTGCTTTCTTAAAGGTACGTGGTGAGAGTGGCTGTACTGGTGGTGTGGTGTGTGTGCGGCGGACAGTTTTTGGGTTGGGGAGGTAAGAGGGAGCTTGCTCGTGCGCCGGGCTGGGTTGGCTGGGATGCCTCCTTTAATAAATCAGCCTGCTGATGGGCTGCCCAAGCAGTGAGTGAGTGACGTCCGGCTGCCTTGTCGGTATTGTCCTGATGGTGGTGTGATGTGATGTGATGTGGTGGTGGTGGTTTGTGGCGTGTGAGACGCCTCGGACTGTGCGGTGCGCCTTGGAGGGAGGCTGAACGAGGCACAGAGGCGGCGCGGATAAGGAAGCCGCTAGAGCCTGAAGCGGATATATCTTGACGAGAGCAAGAAAAAGACCAACGAGTCTGTGGTTTTGCTCAAAAAAATAGGTGTCAGTGAGAGGAATAGAGGAGGAATGGTGAGGGTAAGCCGGCGGAAGCCAATATCCCAGGCTGATGAGTGAGGCAGGGGGGCGGGATCAGCTCAGCTTGGGCAGCTTATAGGGGGTTTAGGGGGTTATAAGGGGTGTGCAGGGGGTGGTGTATAGGGGACGCAACGCTATAACTTACGCTGCAACACGCGGAAGGGAGGGAAGAGGCTGACTCGACAGGCAATCAGATGTCAGATTTGGGAAAAAAGACTCAGCGCCCACACAGCCTGGTCCCTTGGTCGTCTGGCCTCAAGGCGCCCGTTTCAGAATTTCTTTGTTCAAGTGTGGCTGCTGGGCCCGACGGTCTGGATCGATGGGCGATGCAGCGACAGTTTGCTTGGTGTCTGTCGGTGATGATGCCGATGTAGTATCAGCAAGAAGAAGGAAGAGAAGAAGAAGAAGAAGGGCTATAAGCTATGAACAAAAGTTAAAGAGTCACTCGAACCTTGTGGAACGATGAAACAAGCTCCCGTCTCCCGTCTCGCGCCCGACTGCAGCTCCCGAGCTCTTATACAAGCTTTCTCCTCTTCTCCCCGTCCCGTTTCCCTCGGCATGGGCCGCCCGCCTTGCTGTAACCTTGCCATTCACCAGAAAAAATAAATAGCACTGGAAAAATTACAAAAAAGAGGCTAGCTCGTCCCTTGTCTCTGACTGACTAGCTGGTTTTTCTCTAATAATAATAAAAAACCGCTGCCGTACCTGCGCCCGCCGCCGGCCCCCTCAGAGGCGTGTATGCCGTGCATCATCGTTGGGCATCAATGCTTCCCAGCCGTATCCCTGGCCGGGGGACTCACTCTCCTTTTCCCACACACCATCAATACCCAAAAAAGGACTCATATCAGGCCCTGCAAACATCCACTGCGCTAACTTCCAGAACAGCCGAGAAATTTTTTCTTTCTTTACTTGTCCTGTCCTGTCCTGCAGCTAAAAAACGACACTGTCCATCGCTGAACGGCCGAGACAGGGATCCAGCATGAGCCTAATGCACCTCTAGAGGGGGCGCGCTGCGGCATGGCCATGTGCGGGCACGCGCTCTGGCGAGTCCCTTTTTTTTTCTCTTCAGAAAGGCTGGCTGGGAATTTGGATTACGCACGGGGGTCGGTAAACAATGAAAAATGGCCCTTGCTTTAAGACGTGTAATTTGCTTTCTGCCCTGTGTAAATGCTCTCGTTATCGTGAGCTGACGCCCGCAGACGAGCAGGCTGCTTTGCTATATGGAGACTTTTTATCAATTGGAATTCCATAAACTGGGTCTCTTATTTCGACAGTCGTGTTTCATATTGTAAGCGGCTGAAGACGGGCATTATCAAGACTGGCAGCATACAAGTTGGACGAGATGGCAAGGATGTCCGCTTCTGCTATCCAAACACAGAATTTCCACTCATTAGTAGACTATTGTTATTTTACCGGAAACCTCTCAATATTGAAAAGGTGTCAAAGATAGAGCGCCGGCGCTACACGTAGCCCCAGCCCTCTACGCCATGGCCATGCACAGTTCACATGCAGATGCAGCCCTCTGGCGTCGCATTGGCCCGTAAGCCTTGATAGCACGAACGGCTTCCATGCCCGCCATCAGTGTCGCGTGTTTTCTTCCGTCATTTCTCTCATCGACAGTGTTGCAGTCAAACAACTTCTTTGCCGCGGCAAAAAGCACTCCGAATACTGAATTTCGTAGCGATGGTGCCCTCAGTTGCGACATTTAAACAAGACACGATAACAAAGAAAGCTCCGCAGACTAGCCACACAGCTTACATATAGCCCATGATAAAACCACCTACCATATCTGTCGCTGCAACGCCTCAGAGGAGTTGCCCGACGGCCTGGCACGCGCCATGTAACATGCAAGTGCTCGTCGCATGGCGTTCGGCGGCGGGGTTCTCAACGGGACGCCTACGACCCCTCCAGAGTGCGCGAGGCGAACCATGGAGCGAACCACACGGCAGACGTGCATCATCAAGGCCATTGTGCTTGAATCCTACGTGGCTGCTGATCGACACCTTGGTGACGGTATAGGTGCATGATGTGTGTGCGGATTGTGTAGTATAAACATGTGGTGTTCAGTGTCAAGCCGCCACCTTCTACTTTTACCCCTCCCCCGCAGCAGATAGCAAAGGTATAATGGCGTAGACGAAAGACGCAATTTGAAGCGGGGTATACTTGGTAGAAATGGAAATTCTGCACTATTTTATCGAATGTATTTCGTGCATTTTCTGCGCCCGCAGCATGAGTTATTGCATGGCCAACCAGAGCGAGCATCGGCAGTGGAGCGATACTAATAGCAGCCACACCAGCTTACCTGTTGTCACCAAGTACCTTTGTGACTGTTCGATCGTCAGCGTGCACAAAAACCAAGCCTCATTTGTACCTGTGCTTTTACCTAATCAAACAATAGAAGCAAACAAATTTACCATTTTTTAATACAATTATTGTTGATGGATACACAGCAGCCGTAGCCTTGGAGCTAGACAGATTGTCACTGCGCCCGCAACAAGTTCCGAATCTTAGATTGATCGTGAATTCATAGATTGGTATGGACACCGACCCTTTCCCGCAAGCTACAAGCTTCAAATTGAACCACCTCCTGTCCTTGTCGAATAGCACCCCAGTTCCTCTCAACGTCAGTCACTTTGCGGAATGGCTGGAGCTGGACCTGAAGAGCGAAAATAAGTCCTCCAGTTAGTCACTCTTGCTTCGGAAAATCATGTATCGTCGTGAAATAGCTATCGTGGACAGTGCACGGCTGCAGTTTTGGGTGGGATTTGAGAGCCTGATTGGGCAATTACACGAGCCTGCAGAATAAAACTCTTCTACGAAATGTTATAAGTACTGCCAATGTCATTTGAATCCAGATTGTTTTCTTTTTTGCGAAAATACACTGATAAATTACTCTTCGACTTTTCCTTTTCAACTGCGGATAGGCAATCAGCAATGCTGCTCGTCCTCGTCGCTGTCATGGTCGCTCTTACAACAGTAGCACGCACGGCCGCCTCCAGTCGTGTAATCCTGGACCATGTGTCGATTCTTCCGAGAGACTGGGCTTTATCCAATGATACTGTTCAACTTGACGACCAGATCGAATTTTCCCTCGTCTTGCGACAACCTGCCGTGGATATCCACACCCTCGTCAGCCGGCCCGGCAGCCATCTGGCTCTGAGCCAGGTGCGAGACCTGCGCGCTCCGTTGCCTTCCGACGTCGACAGTGTCATGGCCTGGCTGGCCGATGCGAATATTCACCGTGTTACTCGTCGTCATGAGATGGTTGAGGCCCGGTCTACCATAGCGCAGGCAGAAAAACTCCTCGACACAACGTTTGCATGGTATACATACATGGGCGAAGCGTCCAAGCTACGCGCGACACGGTATTCGGTCCCAGGGGCGCTGTCACAAACCATTACGCTTGTTCACCCGATTTCGAATTTCATGGCGTTGAGACGAGCGAGAGCCGGTTCGTCGGCGTCGTCTCTACACGTACGTGCCGGAGGCCAGGAACATGAAAACGCGACGTGCGCCAGCGTAGCCACGCCGGCTTGTCTGCAAGACTTTTACAATATGCACTACACTGCGCCGGGCAACACGTCACAGGTCCGCATTGCCATTCCCGGCTTCGAGAACCAGATCAGCAGCCCCGAGAGCAATCAGGCCTTCCTTGCCAAGTACACGCCCCAGATCAAAAACTACAGCTACAATATTGAGAAGATCAACGGCGGCTCGAAACCGCCCGCCACAATCCCCATCACAAGCTACATCGAGGCGTCTCTCGACCTGCAATACGTCATGGCCCTGGCCTATCCCGCGCAAGTCACATTTTACGAGACGGGCGGCACCGACGTCGAAGTCGGCAAAGACGGCCACCTCGCGCCCCCGGACCAGTGGCAGACGGCCCCGTTCCTCGAATTCATCCTCGCCCTGCTTGACAAGCCCGACGACGAGTTCCCCCACGTCATCGCCGTGTCCTACGGCGACGACGAGGCCACGGTGCCCGAGGCCTACGCGCGGCTCGTCTGCGACGGCTACGGCTTGCTCGCGGCGCGTGGCGCCACCGTCATTCACGCCTCCGGCGACGGCGGCTCCGCGGGCGGCTACGGCGACGGCTGCGATGCGCCCGATCCGGAGCAGGAGTGCGTGTGCCGCACGCGCGACGGCACCGACCGCAACGTCACCATGGCCACGTTTCCCAGCGGCTGTCCCTGGATCACGAGTGTCGGCGCGACGGGATACGGCAGTCAGGGAGGCGGCGGCGGGGCGTCGTCGGGTGCATATTTCAGCTCCGGCGGCTTCTCGCGCATCTTTGCGCGGCCGTGGTGGCAGGCCCGCGCCACGGACGCCTACGTAACGCGGCTCCACGGTCACTTGGACGGCTACTACAACGCGCAGGGGCGTGGGATCCCGGACGTCGCCACGGTGGGGGATGGGTTCGAAATCATCATCAACGGACACGTGCTGCCGCAGGCCGGGACCAGCGGCAGCGCGCCCCTCCTGGCGGCCATGATTGCGCTGGTCAACGATGCGCGGTTCCGCGCGGGCAAGCGCTCGCTCGGCTTCATCAACGAGGTGCTGTATTCGGATGCGGGACGGGCGGCGCTCGTGGACGTGACCGACGGCGTGAGTCTGCGGTGCGACTTTGCGGACAAGGGCTGGCCGGCCACGGAAGGGTGGGATGCCATCACGGGTCTGGGGGTGCCGCAGGATTTTACCAAGCTGATGGAACTTTTGCTCAAGGTCTAACGCCAACGTGCTGGTGCAACAAATAGTCAAACTCCGTGAGGTGTGTGCTCGAAAATAGCGAGTGTTGAACGACATGTCACGCTGAAATTGCCAGTAATAAAACGCATACAGTGTCTATGCAATATGACCGCCCGCAGATATCATGTGCATTGGCAGGCAACACCACATACAGCAAAATAATACCGAACATAAATAAGAAAGCTAGCCAAAAACAAATAACAATAAAGACCTCATAAAATGGCCTATTTATAAGTCCTACATAATAATTCTTAAAATAATACCCTTTTCAGCCCGCTATCGGGTAGCTAAACTACGTACTTTTAGGGCCGCAAAATTATCAGTCCGTCGCCGCGCCGGCGCGAGTGGGCCACAGGCGCCATCCATGATCCATCCCAAGACCGCATGCGCTTCACGTCTCCCCATCGCGACACCATCGACCCCCCATCCCACCAGCGTCGCAATTGTCTTGTACCATCATCTGTTAAAGTCACACTGTCGGAAGACTCTCTGTATTATACCTCGAACCTACGCGACATATACCTTACCCCCCCCGATCGAACCTCGCCACTGACGACATGAATAACGCTGGAGGGCAGCAGGGCCAAGCTGGCCAGGCCGGTCAGGCTCAGCCGCGCCCTCCGCCCATGTACCAGCCAGCGCAGATCAGAAATCTGCCCCTGCTGAGCGAGGAGGAAAAGGTCAAATACGAGCACGGCGTCACGGGCCTGTGGGCGCGCATGAACAACTCCCCGCCCAACAGCCAGGAGCACCTGGCCGCGCGTAATAAGATTATCGAGTTCTCGCGCATGCTCATCACCAAGATCCAGGGTCGCCGCGCGCAAGCACAGCAACAGCAAGGACAGCAAGCGGGTGCCCAGCGACCCCAAGGCCAGGCCGGGCAGCAGGCCGCGGCGCAACAGAAGCCTGCGCAACAAACCGCTGCGGCAGCGGCCAAGCCCGCAGGCAACGCCAATGGCGGAGCTTCTGCGCAGAGCACGGCGGCCGAAAAGGCGTCGGCGACGGCCGCGGCCCTCACGCAGCCCAAGGTCCCGGAGCGTCTGATGCAGCACGTCAACAAGATGACGTTTAAGGCGCCTCATCACCTGGCCGAGAAGTCGCCCGCCGACGCCGCAAAGTGGATTGAAGACTTGAAGGTGCGCTATGGGCGCGCGCTCATGACGATGGAATCCGCAAAGGCCAAAGTCGCGACCATGGACAAGGGGTTTCATGACCGCGCCCAGGCGGGCAACCCGCTTAAGGACGAGGAGCTACGCCAGTACCGGGAGCACAGGGAGAAGCAGCTGGAGCTCCACAGCAACGGGCAGAAATGGATTGAGACGGTGCGGAAGCAGCAGGAAGGCGTCCAAGGACTCAGCCAGGGCCAGAATGCCGGAGCAGCGGCCGCCGCTCAGAATAAGGCAAACGGCACTCCGACGCAACAGAACCAGAATGTCACGGCCTCCGTCAACGCCGCCGTCGAGGCTGCCAAGAATCAGCAGCAAATGGCTGGCCAGCCGTCCCCCGCCGCAAACAACACACCGACACCACAGCAGCAACAGCAGCATGCAGCGCGCATGGCCCAGAACGCGGCCGCGGTGAAGCAGGAGCCTCAGCAGCCGCCGCCCGTCAACACGGCGCTCGCCAACGCGCAGGCCCAGACGCCAGCGCAAGGCGCCGCGCGCGTGGGCACGCCGCAGAGCGCCAACGCCCAAGCACCAGGTGGCCCTACTAGAGCTCTGAGTCACTCTGCTGCCATGTCGCTGGCAAACCAGCGCGCGGCCGCGCAACCTGCAAACGCCGCCGCCATGGCCAACCAACAGCAGCAACAGCAGCCGCAACAGCAACAACCACCCCAACAGCAACAACAGCAGCAGCCGCAGCCGCAGCAAGCAGCTGGCACACCGAACGGCGGCACACCCGGCGCCGTGAGCAATACTGGCGTGAACACAGCCGTGCAGCCTCAGCAAACGCAGCAGGGTCACCCTCACGCACACCCGCCCCAGCAGCAGCAGCAGCCGCCCGCGTCCCTCCAGTCCAAGATGCCGATCCAGAAGCAGCTGCCCGAGCGCGCCACGGCGGTCCCTCAGGGAGTGACCCTCGGCGGCGGCGTCGCCGCGGGCCGGCCGACGCTCTCCCAAGGTGGCGGCACGCTCGGCGGCGTCATGAACCAGCCGGCCATGGCCAAGGTTCCCGCCTACAGCCACGACGCAGAAGGCGATCACGTATTGAGCAAGAAGAAGCTCGACGAGCTGGTGCGGCAGGTGTGCGGCGCGCCGGCGGAAGGCTCCGATAGTAATCTTTTGACTCCTGAAGTGGAAGAGGTACGTAACGGCCGATAAGGGCGTTTTTTTATATTAAAGCGAGGATTTGAATGCTAACGAATGATTTCACAGAGCGTCTTGAACATGGCAGACAGCTTCGTCGACAATGTCCTGCACGCCGCGTGCCGCAACTCCAAGGAGCGCGGCTCCAAGGTCCTCGAGATTCGCGACATCCAGCTCGTCCTCGAGCGCACCTACAACATCCGCGTGCCAGGCTACTCCTCCGACGAGCTGCGCACCGTGCGCAAGGTGCAGCCGTCGGCCGGCTGGATCGCCAAGATGAGCGCCGTCCAGGCGGCCAAGGTCATGCCCGGCAAGGGCGAGTAAAGAAATTGCCAGCAAAAAGTTACGACATATTATATCCGAAAGAAATGGGGGTTCTGATCTTTTATTGTTTCGCTTCGCGCGGATTCTGTTTTTTTTACGTTATGGCGTTTGGGTTTTTTGACTTTTCGTGGTTTGGGCGAATTCACTGCTTTTCTTTGTTTGATGAGTTGGGGCAATAACACAAAAAGTCGATGCAAACGAGAACGAGAGCAACTTTTACAGTGCACATGTCTTTTCACTTTTGCTGCCGTTGGCCATTCATTCAGTCTACTAATGAAACTGGACGAAAGAGTGGCTTTTGCTTTTTGCTTTTTATTTATTTTCTTCCCTGTATTGTATAATCTCTTAGTTTATACACACCAAAAATGGACCATAAATGGACAACTGCCTTTTCTCTATTCTATAATGTACAGTGTGAATCATTCTATGTAGTGCCACTAATCAATGGCCAATATCACTTATATACATAACTTCGTATAATACAGTCCTACAGCTCTTGGAGTGCCACGTAGCATTTTCGCGGCTTGTTCGTCAGGACCTGCACGCTGTCGTAGCTCGACAGCGCCGGCGGGCACGGCAGAAACGCAAACTGCCAGACCAGCAGCGTCAGCAGCTGCTTGAACTGCACATACACCATCCTGCGCCCGAAGCAGCCTCTCTGGCCCAGCCCAAACGGCAGGCTCGGGTACGCCGCTGGATCAAACTCCTCCCTCCCCGTGCCGTCGGCGCTGGCGACCAGCCACCGGCGCGGATCAAACACGTCCATGCCCTCCTCGTCCAGCGCCCGAAAACAGCCCTTCCCATCCTGCTCGAGGGCGGCTTTTTGTGACGAGGCGCTGCGGTGCGACTCCTGGATCGGCAGGCTGGGCGCCGTGAAGCCCGGGCCTTTGTTGACGAGCACGACGGTGGTGCCCTTGGGCACGGCGTGGCCGAGAATCACCGTGTCTTCGGTGCACTGCCGGTCGACCATGGCGACGGCGTGCGCGAGGCGCAGAATCTCCTCGACGGTGGCGAGCAGGAACGGCACGCTGCGCGCCGTGATCTCGTCGTGCGTGGGGACACGGCCCTCGGCGACGGCGGATGGGTGCGCAGCGCGGAGATGATTCCGTAGTGTGGCCTGGTGGGTTGGGTTGTCGGCGAGGAACTTGACGCCCCAGGCGAGTACGTTGGCAGAGGTTTCGTGGCCGCCAGTGACGAAGCCAAACATCTAAATCCGTGTTAGTCCCATCTTGCCGTAGTGCTGTCGTCGTACTACAAAGAATCTGCTGTCATGGTTTGAATCCAAATCTATGCAAAATTGTATTCAAAGGCCATGTCGAGCGAAGCGAGAAAAAAACGAAAAAAAAAACGAGAAGGTAGTGAGAGGGGACTTACTTCATCCTTGATTGAGTCGGACCAGTAGACGGGGTCGCGGCCTTCTTTTTCGGCCAGCGTCCGCTCGCGCTGAATGATTAGGTCCAGCGCGCATTTTAATTTGGAGTAGCCGTCTTCCGGGTTGGTGTTGTCGAGGCGCTTGATGGCCTTGTCGACCTGGCTCTTGATGAAGGCGTCCTTGAGGGCGCGAAGCCGGCGAACTCGCGGGAACCACGACAGCACGCGCCAGGCCATGCCTGGAAAGCCCGTCACGGCCACCTTTGTGATATTTTCCGTCGTGCGCAGCACGGCGTCCATGGCCGGCGACAGCGGCGCAACCGGGAATTCCACCGGCTGACCCGGGGCTGCATTTGCGCGGATCGCACGACGGGAGGCCTCGCTCAGACTGTCGACCAGCTTGATCTGCTCCGCCAGCGTGCGCTCCTCGCCGCACTCGCCGTAGCCAAAGTCGCAGATGGCGTCAAACGTGGCGTAGCTCAAATCCTGGTCCGCCGCAAACGGCACCCCATCACCCGCGATCTCATGTTTGCGCCGCCACAGCGCCAGCAGCCTGCACGCTCCCGCGTGCATCATCGGCGCGGCGACGCCGTGCAGGAACGCGGGGCTCATGACGTCCTGCAGCAGTCTGCGGTGCGCGGCCCATACGGGGCCCGTCTTGAGACAGGCGTGAAAATTGGGCATCTCGCCGCGAAGCAGCGCAATCGCCAGATCGGAGCGGTCGAATTCGCGAATGCCGCGGCGGACGAGAATGTCGTGGGCCTCGCGGAAGTCGGAGACGACGACAAAGGGCCGTGAAAAGGGCACGAGAAAGACCTGGTAGACGGGGCTGCGGTGGCGGGCGCTCTGGCGTACGACCCATTCGGAGATGTTGTCGGGCATCTCGCGCTGGATGGCCATGATGTCGCCGAGGAGCGAGCGCGCGGCCTCCGGGTTGTACGGGATGCCCGGGATGGGCTTGGGGAGAAGCCATTGGCGGAGGAGGTAGAGGAGGCCGGTGAGGAGGAGGAGGGAGAAGATGGTGACGGCGGCGGCATGGTAGGACGACGATGAGGCTCCCGCGATAAGGCTGGCGATGTGGAGAGACATGGTGCCGGCAGTCGCGAAAAACGTCTATAATAAATCTGGTGTATACATAGACTGCGGTTTTATCGTAGGCACAGGGCGAAAGCCATTGGAATCGTTATTTACAAGAAGAAGAGGAATAAAAGCGCAAAACACACAAAAACAGAGGATCCGGTACACTCTGGCGGCGACGTGGTTTTAATCCCCCCCGAGAGGTCCCGTAAAGAATTGGCCGAGTGCCATGCCTGCCATGCCATGACTGCCGGCGCCGCCTGTGGGGGCGGCGCCACGTTTAGTTTGGTGCTAAGATCCCCTGGCTTCGAAGAATGAGTGTGTGGTTCTCCGACACCCTGGTTCGTGATCAATGCAACGCAAGTAACTTCAAGCTAAACGTGCGTGGTGTGTGTGTGGGCTTGGGCTTGGGCTGGGTGGTTTGTACGCGTATCGTAGTCGGTGGAGAGAGTGAGCGTGTTATATCGTATTAGAACGCATTTTCTCCGTCACAGATTCTCGGTAATGAGGGGTTAAGCTTGGACAAGACCATGGGGATGGACAGACAGGGGTGACGGAGACGATGCGGATGGTCAGCAATTGTATTTCTCGTTCAAAGCTGGACAAGGAACAAGTGCTGGGGGCGGAAAACGCAAGCAGACTTCCCAAAGAGGCAGAGGGCAGTGGAGGACGGCCCGCCTCATTGGCTGGGAGGCTGATGCAGACACGGCAGTTGGACGCCGTGCCGGGCCGTGTTGACGTGCATAAATTGGGCATTAGTTGAAAGGACTGGGGAGTACTGGTATTTTTCCGATGATAATTTATGTGAGAGGAATGACTGTATAATTGCGAGGCTGTTATTGGCGAGGTCGTATGTGTTTCTGGGTGCAGTTATGATAAGGATCTGACCAGTAAGCAGGGCCAATGAGTGCTGTTTGTAACTCCGGCAATTCAAGGCTTAAATTTCCTTGATACTAGGAGAAGAGGAAAGTGTGTAGGGATATTCTCTTTCAATATCCTCTTGGCAATATTCATAGATCAGATCCGGCATATGGGTTGACCTGTACCATGAAAAGCCGTTGATTACAGCGTTGCTGAGGCCTGTAATTAATGTGGATCCCACTGTAAATGAAATCTACGCAGAATGCGGCAAAAGTACGGGATTTGGGCAATAGCGTCATCCATGACGGCAGGGCAGTGCAGAGTGCAATTCATTGAAACGTCCGTTAAAAAAGGCAAGAAAAAGTCGAGAGACTTTATATTTGAGCAAGGAATTAATCTAAATTTATAATGAAATTTAAATCTCAAACATTACTCCATTGAAGCTGCAATGGTTGCACTTATGTAAGTGGGCTATCACTACCGGACAGCTCTGGGAGCTGTGAAGCGGCGAGGAAGAGTGTAACTCCTTGAAGCGTGCATTAAAAAAGGAAAATTCTTCAGAGACACCAAATTGATATGAAAAAGATAAAAGGAAAAAGAAGAGAAACAAATTAGATCCATATAGGTGAACAGTCGCAGCAATGTACATGTGCTCAATGTACAGTGCAGTGCTCAATATAGCTGTGCTTCTGCTTACCTCAGCAGAGTACTCTGCCACGCGTGCCTCTGTCGCCTAGCCGCAGGTACCTGCGCGACTCATCCCGTGGCCCGTGCTCCTCCGTCTCTGGCGAAGCTCGAACCTTCTCCAGCACAGCAACGCCATCCAGCCTGAGCCTATCCTAACCATCACTCAGCTTCCCCCATCCCAACGCCCAACCACGGCCTCTGCGATCCCTTCCCAACCGTCCGCGACGCCAATCGGTCATCGATAACCGTTTTTCGCGCCTCTTCTGCAACACAGCTGCCTTTGCGACCGTCGCCCACGCAGCTGCCCGTTTTTCGCCACGGCCGACGCACACACACGCTGACGCTGCCTTGAAGCCTAAACCCCGTAAGCGCGCCCGCCTCGTTTGCATCACGAGCGTTGTTTTTGCCATCGCCTCCCATCGACGACCGCCGCTCTCCGCCTCGACATCGCCGCTGCTGCGTTGGTTAGATACACTACTCGGAAACACATCTCCTGACAAACCCCCGATATTTCGAGCTCTCCCGGAGTGCCATGCCCAGCAAGACGCCAAACGGCAACAAGCCCGCCAAGAACGGCATTCGCAAAGATACAGAGATGAAGGACGCCAGCAAGTCCAAGGGCAAAAAGGGCGCCAAGGACGGCGAGGACGACAAGATGACCGTCGTCGTGCCCCCCTCCAAGGGCAAGAAGGCTCCTGCTGCCCGCGCCGCCGACGCCGATGGCGACGTGTCCATGGGCGATGACGATGCGGGCGAGCAGATCGACCCTGCCGAGCAGACCGTCACAGGTAAGCATTATCATCCATCGTCACCATTCCTGTCCGCGCGTGTCGCCACCAGCCCGTGATGCTAATTCGCCCTCCGTTGCAGATATCAAGAGCAACTTTGCTCTGCTAGACCGCGCCGTCGCCCTCTTCGATGCTAGATTCTCTCTCCGCGCTCTGCGATCCATCTCCCTGCTCCGAAAACGCCTCAACCCCGACGTCATCTCTCAGGCCATCGTCGACACCTTCCCCGCCACCGTCAGTTCAGGCAATGTCGCCAAGACCCTCCTCGGCGCCATCGGCCGCGAAAGCCTCCCTCTCAAGGCCCTCAGCGAGATGGACATTGACTCTGACTCGAAGCCGGCCAAGAACGGTGCCAAGAAGGAGACAAAGGATACCATTCCCGAGATTGACATTTTCCTCGGCATCCTCATCCAGGTCTACCTGTTTGATGCCAAGCAATACAACAAGGGCGCTGCCTTTTCCGAGAAGCTCGTCGAGCGCGTGCAGTCCCTCAACCGCCGCACGCTAGACTCGCTCTCTTCCAAGGTCTACTTTTACTACTCGCTCTTCTGCGAGCACATTGCGCCCCTGCCCCCTTCGCCAGAGTCTCCCATCGTCGCCATCCGCCCGACTCTGCTCTCGGCTCTCCGCACAGCTGTCCTGCGCAAGGATATCGACACTCAGGCCTCTGTCATTGTGCTGCTGTTAAGAAACTACCTCTTGACCTCCCACATCAACCAGGCCGACCTCTTGGTATCGCACACCCAGTTCCCCGAGAATGCCGTCAACAACCAGGTCGCCCGATTCCTCTACTACCTCGGCCGCATCCGCGCCATCCAGCTGCGATACACCGAGGCCCACGAGCACCTCACTGCTGCCACCCGTAAGGCGCCGTCCAGCAACTGTGCCGTTGGCTTCTCCCAGACCGCCACCAAGCTCCTCATGGTTGTTGAGCTGCTCATGGGTGACATTCCCGACCGCGCCACATTCCGCCAGCCCGCTCTCGAGGACGCTCTGCACCCATACTTCCGCCTCGTCCAGGCTGTTCGCGTGGGCAACCTGGAGGAGTTTGAGATTGCGATTGCCGACCACGCCGATGCATTCCGCCGCGATGGAACATATTCTCTTATCCTGCGCCTGAGACAAAATGTCATCAAGACTGGTATCCGCATGATGTCGTTGTCATACTCGCGCATCTCTCTGCGCGACATTTGTATCCGCCTGCAACTCGGCAGTGAGGAGAGCGCTGAATACATTGTCGCCAAGGCCATCCGTGACGGCGTCATTGAGGCCACTCTGGACCGCGAACACGGCTTTATGAAGAGCAAGGAGGTCGGCGACGTGTACGCTACCAGAGAGCCCGGTGAGGCATTCCACGATCGTATCCGAGCGTGCCTCGCTCTCCACGACGAGAGTGTCAAGGTAAGCATTTCACCCCGCCCAGCTTGTAAATTTTATACTAACTATTTAGGCTATGCAATTCCCCATGAATCAGCACCGTCTCGAGCTTAAGAACGCACAAGAAGCCAGAGAGCGCGAGCGCGAGATGGCCAAGGAAATACAAGAGGGAGACTTGGATGACGACGATCTAGGTGGCGAGTTTGACGGAATGTAATGATGGGAGCTTGTTATTGCATGTTTTAATAAAGTCGCCTGGGTTAGAGTTGGTAATCGAACTAGGATACTCGGTGCATGCACTTTAGTACGGTATATGCATAGAGTGGTGAGCAAAGGGGAGGGATGGAAGACAGCGGAGGAGCTGCGGGACGTCTTCGCACTTGTACTACATATTGACATCGTTGGAACGATACGACTAGAGACGAGTTAGAGGAGAGCAGCAGCAGCAATATAAGATATCAAGTTTATTCTTGTGCGCATGAATGTGATCTGCAAGTCGCACTGGAACGTGCCTAGATCGATCGGAGCTGAGATGCTTGTTGCACCTTCCCGATTTCGCGACAACACCAGCACGTGACGCGCCATGGTAATGCGAGAAGCATGGCAAGGCGTCGCGGCCTCAACGTCGCGTTTGTCGCCATGAGCATCCATCTTGAATCTTGCATGCGTACCGTTTTCCCACCGAACGGCAAATTGGACTTGCTACCAGCCCGTCGCGCGCACCCGAGCCCCCGCAACAACAGCGCGTATTCATAGTTTCGACCAATTCCCCACACAGGTACCAAGCGGCCAGTTGCAGCACTGTTCCAGCAAGCGAAAAGCACCTGTCATATTACGAGTAAAGAGGGAACCTGGTCTGCCGCTTTATTACCCTCCACCGCCCACCCGTTTGGGCTGTACGGTTGTCGACGACCTCGATTTTGCCCGGTGGGCTCGTCAAACGGACGGAAACCCACCTCTGCGGTCCGGTAGTGGCACCCCCGCCCTCTTCTTTTTTCTCT
>PHFE01000008.1:866241-930909 GCA_002796755.1 Paracorniculantispora psalliotae
TGTCTCCCCGCGAGGCTGTAAGAATATGCCCCCGAAGCGAAGACGACCTGGAGAAGCAGTTCAAGCATCGCCGCCGACGCCGACGCCGCCGCTGTCGAAACCTGCCGATAATACGCCCGCCGTGACGCGTGCCGCAGCGCGCCAGACGCCCATCTACCCGCCGCCGATACCCAACGCCAGCCCACCCAAGATAGCACCAGCAGCGCCCGCACCCGTCGCGACACCCGTGCCGCTTCCCATCATCCCAGGCCAGGCCCCCTCGCCGCCCAAGCCTGGCGGTGTGCAGCCCAGGAGCCCGCCCGCCACCAGATTGCGCCCGCCGCCAGTGCCGTCGGCGCCTGGGTCAGCAGCACACCTCGACGCGACGCTACCTAGCAGAGGCGCCCGTGCGATGGGCGGTGATACGGGAAAGGAGAATGTGCGACCGTCGGGCCTCGTGAGCTCGCCGGACACGACATACCACGTCCCGTTTCCGCACCAGCAGGGCAGGCTGTCGACGGCTTCGCTCGTCAACCATCACGGCTACCTTCCTACAGCATCGCGCATGGAGATGGCGTCCAACGCTTCGACCGTCACCCCCGTGCTGCCGCCCAAGCCGGCCACGCTGGCCGCTGCCGACAAACCGCCGCTCAGGTCCGACCGCAACATTGACAAGGTTGTTCTTGGCAACCTGTGCTTCAAGACGTGGTACCCGAGCTACTACGGGAAGGAGTTGCTAGGCGACACCTCTGGCAACGCGCGAAATGGCCTGAAGGATCACGCTACCGATGCGAGCAAGGCACACCACGGAAAGAAGGATCGCGAGCAGCCACCGGTGCTCGAGAGACTGTACGTCTGTCCGAGCTGCTTCAAGTACGCCAAAGAACTGGTCGCCTGGTGGGGCCACGTACGATCATGCGAGCTCAAAGGCCGTGTTCTGGGCACCCGAGTGTATACTCATCCCAGAGGCCGCCGCAAGATTCGCGTAGCGCACGACGGAAAAGGACCCGGCCCTAAGAAGCGCCGTGGTGACGGCGGAGTGCGCTATACCGAGCAAATCGTGCAGGACGAGGGCGAATGGAGTGTTTGGGAAGTGGATGGTGAAGTGGATGGGGTGAGTGTTGAGCTTCTATACACTTTGTTGAGCTATGCTAACTGTTTTAGCTATTTTCCCAAAACCTATCGCTTTTTGCCAAGCTATTCCTTGACAACAAGTCGGTATTTTTCGATGTAGCGGGCTTTAAATATTTCCTGCTAGTCTATACGCCCCCGTTCAAGCCACCAGTGGGCAATGAGGCGCCCGAGGCTCCCATCCCACAAGTTACGGGCTTCTTTTCCAAGGAGAAGATGTCCTGGGATAGCAATAACCTGGCGTGTATTCTGGTGTTTCCTCCCTGGCAGCGAAAAGGCTTAGGTGCGCTTCTCATGGGCGTCTCGTACGAAATCTCTCGACGCGAAAGGATCCTCGGTGGACCAGAGAAGCCCCTTTCCGACCTAGGCAGAAAAAGCTACAAACGATTCTGGGCGGGCGAGATTGCGCGATGGCTGCTCAGCCTCGACGTGCCCCAAATTCCGCCACCCGGCATGGAGCTCATGGTTGACGTCAATGATTGCAGCGACGCCACGTGGATCACGCCCGAAGACTGTCTCGCCGTCTTGCGCGACATGGAGGTCTTGGAAGACGCGGGCGTTGGCCCCGGCAAGCCGGTCCGACGAGAAGAAACGGAGGATGTAGAGGATGACGCAGAGACGGCCCAGGTGGACGAGGCCACGCACGAGGCCGTCGAAGAAAAGTCCAAGAAGAAGAAGCAGGGCCAGCCTCCGACCGCCACGGCGGTGCCAGCGCCAGTGCCAGCGCCGCCCGCGCCGCCCAAATCGCCCGGGCACATGGAGCTGGGGAAGCCGGTCCCGCGCGTGCGCGTCGACAAGGAGCAGATTCGACGCTACGTGGCGCTGCACCGGCTCAACCTGGAGAAGACGTGCGATCCGGCCGGCTTCATCGCAGGCTATGCGATGAAGACGGAGGACGACATGGTGGAGTGAGTGATTGTTATCACCGAGGTTTGTGTTTCTGCGGGGGCAGTGGTGATTTTGTTGTATCTGGCGTTGTATGGTTGTATTATTTTGATACCCCGATTTTATCTACAGCATGGAGTGCTTGTACATGTGTTATTTAGGCGTTATCTGACAGTGGGATGTGAATGCATTTATTATGGAACAAAACCGTCCCCCACGTATATCCTAAGTACAATGTGATCATTTTATATGTAAATGATGCGAATATCTTGTCCAAACTTCATTGATGTCTATCTTATTATTAAACAAACTCGCCCTCAAGTCTATTGTATTGTATATGTAAATGTTGTCGTAATATCTTGGAAAAAATTCATTCATGCCGTATCGTCGTCACCTTTCTCATTGGCGGCTCGTCATTCATCTCGCCGTCGGTATCCGGACTCAGCGGCACGGCAGCGAGCTTGCGCTGCTGCGGCGGCGGCGGCGCCCACCGCCCCGACGAGGCCGTGCTCATGCCGTCGTCGACGAGCCCGTTGCCCTGCCGGCGATTGAGCACGTTGTCGATGCGCAGGCGCGGCGGGCCGGAATTGAGGCCTTCGCCATTCTTTGGCGGACCAGCTGCGAAACGACACGATTAGTATATGCAAACGGGGAATAATATAGCAATGGCGAATGATTGTACGTACATAATATCAAAGAAAAGAGCTTCACAATGACGGGCCCCCAGACCGTCATGGCAATGATTTGCCCGTACGACCAGCGGTTCGCCTGGAAGCTGTCGCCGCTAATGACCTTGCTCAGCGACACGAGGTAGAGGATGTTGATGACGAGGTAGGCGAACTCGAGCCCGCGCCAGAACCACGCCGACCAGAGCACCCAGTGCCGCTTGAGCGGGCCGTCGGGCCAGCGGCCCAGGCCGTGGGCGCCAATCGCCCAGTGCCGCGTGCGGTGGTGCGTGCGCAGCGTCCACGCGAGCTGGTCGACGCTGAGCGCGAGGATGGCGACGGTGTCGAGCACGAGGAACACGAGCTTGTACATGAGCGGGTGCGGGAAAAACGTCAGCGTCAGGCCGTCGACGCCCGCGCTCGACGCGCAGTACGTGCGCGGGCTCGGATTGCCCCCGCACGCGTCAATCTCGTGCTGGCCGCGGAAGAGGTCGAAACTCGCGGCGAACGAGATGCGCTGCGTGGTGGCGATAATGGCGAGGAGGTACTCCATGCAGAAGCCGAGAAAGGTGTGCCAGTTGCGGATGCCTTCGTTGTGCAGGCACACTTGCACGAGAAACATGGGGAGTATGCCGTTTTGGGAGATATGGAAGGCGACGGCGCCGTTGACGACGATTTCGCCCCAGAAGGTGCCTTCTTGCGAGTTGACGACGATGGCGAGGATGGAGGCGATTTGCACGGCAAAGATGAACCAGCACTGCGCTTCCTGGAACTCGACGAGCGTGGTGGCGATGGCGATGCTGGTGCGGGATAAGGCGGAGGAGTCCTTCCAGAGCATGGACTCGATGCGCGTGAGCCGACGCACGAGACGTTCGGACGTGGGCCGTTTGGCGGGTTTTTGGGAGTAGCTGACCCAAAAAGTAAAGATTTTGAGAAAGACGTAGAGGGATGCGGAGAAGACGACTTGCAGGACGTAGGAAATCAAGACCTGGGAAATGTTAGCGAGAAGAGAGAAGGGAGGGAGAGAAAGTCCTACGCCTGGACCAAAGATGTCGGGGTTGATTTCGGCACGGAGCTCAGGACAGAAATTGTCCATGGCGGCAAAGATGTCGTCTGCAGAGGAGTTTCTCGACAGTGAAGTGATGCTCGCATCACACGGCACCGACAGCTGGTCTTTGGCGCATGATTCCACCGCGCACGACACAAACGACTCCATCACCGGCCGTCCCTTGAACTCTGACAACTTACTCCCTCCCATCAGCACACTCGCATTTCTCTCCGCCTCCTCACCCACATAGTACGCGCCGACCTCCTTCGTCCAGTATGCCACCGACGCGAGCGTTGCACAGTTGTAAAACGTCTCCAGCGAGCCGAAATACAGCGCGGTATTGTTGCAGGCCGCCGCGCAGTCTGGCGTTTTGGACGGCGACGTGGGGAGGAGGCAGCCCGAGAGATACAGGTCGACGATGGGACCGCCGTCGATGCCGTCGTGGATGAGCGCGCGGAAGGTGACGTCGTCTTTGGTGAAGCCGCCGACTTTGGCGAGGTCGTGAAAGGGGAAGAAGTCGGAGGTGCCGTCGAAGCTCTTGTGCACGAGGACAGTGAGTGGTGAGGGTTGGGCGGCGGAGGAGGCAGAGGCAGCGGTAGAGGCAGCGGCAGCCGCACGAGAAAAGGACGGCGCAAAGGTCGTGGTCATGATGGCCTCCCCCGTCTCCTGGTCTCGGCGATTGACGATTTGAAGCTATAAAGTGAGATTCTTCATTCAACGCCGCCTGTGAAAAGTCCTTTCCGAAGCCGCCTCAACGTACCACACGTGCTGCATTGCCAAAGAAAGACTGTGAGACGATAGAGTTTTGCCACGCCACCACCAAGTGAAGCCACGATGTTATGAACTAGGACCCTGGTGAAATTGAGGCTGGGAGGAACACACAAAAGTACCCACCTCCGAGGGCAAAAAGTGTTGATAATGAGATAATGTTGGCGGAGGGGGCTTCATCCAACCCATAATGACTTTGTGGTGCGGAGCCCTTGTCGCTTTGTCGTTAGCTGCAGCGCCAGGCGGAGCTTGGCACTGAGCTTGGGTGGCTGGCGAAACGGGTAGCATGATTCGAGGTTGTGGTCCGTGAGGAGCAGGTACGAGTAATAGAAGCTATTTGATGAATCGTGATAGTGTTGAATGATGGAAATCAAGTGTATCATGAGGCTGTCGCCGTATAAGTCGTGCATGCTGGTTTGGGAAATAAATAAGGTTTTGGGGGAGAGGCGCAGGTGAGACCCGGTTTATTACCTGTATGTCTACATGTCATGCAGCGGGCGGCAAGCAGGCGAATAGTGGGGTGCTACAGTTGATTAAATGGCGAATTGAATATAAGAAAGAATAGGTATTGATAAATTATTAAGCTATGCTGTCTGTGAATAATACTTGAGCTTCACTCGTAGGAAAGGTCGTACTTGTGAGTTGAGTGCGAATGTGTGACGTCTCCCCATCTTCGATTGCCGGTTCTACGTAGTCAAATTGACCAGGGCGCTGTATTCACAAAAGAAAAACGTCACTATTGATTATAAATTATATCCATAGAATAGAGACACATCAATGCATCTCTTCTTTTTTTCTGGCAATTTTCTACCCCGGATTGCACGGCCCTCGGCTCAACAGCCTCTCCCGGCGTGCAGCTCCTACTAGCGCCATTGGCCCGACGTAAGCCGACCCCAGATGTCAACCTTACGCCGAAGTCCAGCTGCTCGCATCTCCAACTCCATCTCCATCACACAACTTCTCACCACCATCTTTTCTTCCCTCCACCATCTCAATTGCATACGCCCGCACGCCCACGGTATGCCCAGCACCCTCTATCCGTCTCTGCCTTTGCACCTCGTACGCCCGCTAACGCATCCACAGCTCCGCAACATGGCCCCCCGACTCCCCCGCGCCGTGACCTCCACGGCGACCTACTTCCTCGTCCCCTCCTCCGCCGCTGCTCGCACTTCACCCGCTGCCGCTCTGCGCCTCTACTCTGCCCAGGCCGAACCCCTCATCCGCGTCGCCAACCTCCCCGTCGGCGGCGCCACCGGCCACATCCGCGTCCTCGAGCTCAACCGCGCGTCCGCCCGCAACGCCATCTCCAAGAGCCTGCTCGCCGCCCTGCGCGCCGAGATTGACCGCATCCACGCCCAGTACGGCCCGGACGGCGAGGAGGTGGCCGCCGCGACCAACGTCGAGGGTGGCCCCACGCGCGCTCTCGTCATTGCGAGCGCCGTCGACTCGTGCTTTTGCGCGGGCGCGGACCTGAAGGAGCGTCGCGGCTTCACCCAGGAAGAGTATGTCTTTTCTTATCCTTCCCGTTTTTTTGTTCTCGCTGCAGTGCTAACAGGTTCCCCCCCAGGACTAACGAATTCCTCACCAACCTCCGCGCCACATTCACCTCCCTCGCCGACCTCCCCATCCCCACAATCTCCGCCATCTCCTCCATCGCCCTCGGCGGCGGTCTCGAGCTCGCCCTCTCCACGCACTTCCGCGTGCTCTCCTCCAACGCCGCCGTCGGCCTGCCCGAGACGCGCCTCGGCATCATCCCCGGCGCCGGCGGCACCCACCGCCTCACCGGCCTCGTCGGCCTCGGCCGCGCCCGCGACCTCATCCTCACCGGCCGCCGCGTCGCCGCCCCCGAGGCCTACTTCCTCGGCCTCGCCGACCGCCTCGTCGAGGTCGTGCCCGAAGATGAGCGCGATGCTGATAGCGCGAATGTTCTGCCGGCGGCGCGCAAGGCCGCGCTGAGCGAGGCGGTGCGTCTCGCGCAGGAGATTTGCGAGGGCGGACCGGTGGCGATTCGCGCGGCGCTGCAGGCGGTCGCCTGGGCCCGACCGGATAAGGAGAATGAAATGTATGAGCGTGTCGTGGCGACCGAGGACAGGAACGAGGCGCTCAAGGCGTTCCAAGAGAAGCGCAAGCCCGTCTTCAAAGGACGGTAAATGCAGACCCCAAGAAAAAGAATGTAACAATATAATGACTACAAAATAAAAGCACATTGACTACAGCATAAAAGTACATTGGACGAGGACATTATGTCATTGTTGAACGTGAATATATTTGAGACCGCTTAAACATGCATCTAATGTACAGTTCGTGCCCAAATGATTGCGACCAGTATTCGCACTTGCCAGACTAATTAAAAATGGTAAAACGCGCAAATGATATTTAATACTTAAACTGCAGGTTCTGGCGCAGGGGCATCGTCGACGCTGTCGTCTACAAGCTTCTCCGTCGTGGGCGCGACCACTTCCACCGGCTCGTCCGCCTCAGGCGTGGTACTCTCGATAGAAATGACCTCTGGCTCCGGCTGCGACTCCAGCTGCGGCTCCGGCTGTGGTTCCGGCACCGGCACCGGCTCCGGCTGCGGCGGACGCTCGCGCTTCGGCACGTTGACGTACTGATCCTTGTCGTCGTCTCGCACGTAGCACAGGAAGTAGGGCTCGCCGCTCGTGCTAAGAGTCCGGAGCACCTCCTCAGTGTCCTTGTTCTCCTTGACATCCGCGTCGTTGTACCACCGCCACACGTTATCTTCAAAGTCGTGGATCCAGACCCAGTAGTGGCCCGACATGAGCTGGCCGCGGTGGCAGATGACCGCGTGCAGGCGGTAGGGAATATTCTTCAGTTCGTCGTTGTGGACCGCAATGGCCTCTTCGCAGCGCTCCACCTCGTCCTCCATCATCTGCTTGACCTGGCAGTATGTTTCGTAGACGCCCGTGACTTTGGGAACTGGCGACTCCGTTTCTTCAGTGGCCGCAACTGGCTTTGAGGGCGAGATGAGGAGAAAGTCATCTTCGACGGGACCGTCAAAGTCAAACGTCTCAACCTCCTCGGGGGTATCATCTCCACTAACAGGCTGAGTCACAGAGACAGGTTCCGGGGGCGAATAATGTTCAAGCGACCGCAAGTACGAGGGATTTGCCTCAAGCTTGTCCAGATCTGCCTTGATATCAGCACTGCGCTTGGCCGTAATCCAGTCTTCAACACGACGTTGAAAAGCTGGCGAATCATGATCCATGTCCATAAACCGATCCAGGTATAGAGTCTCGGGAATGATGACCGGGTTGCCGTTCTTGCTGCCCGTCGACTGTGTGCGCTGAATGAGCACATGCAGAATAGGCGGCAGTGTCCTGATGGTAGTATATCGAGAGAGCTTGCTCTCTTCCAGAATCTGCTGATCAAAGTTTCTGCCGAGAGCGTCATACAGCGTGCATGCTCCATTTTCCGCCGGGAAAGCCGTAATGGATCTGTCAAAGCTGACTTCGTTTTGATATTTCTTCTCGTGAAACTTCTTCGTATAGTTGACAGTGGTGACGAAGAATGTCTCCATCAATCTCTCAAGCTGAATGCCAGTCTTATCGTCGACGGAGCTTGGGCGAATGGCGGCTTGTAAGCGGTTAATGATGCTACCCATGACTTCCTCGACATCCTGCTGATCAGTGCCCGAGGATCTTTTTTGGCGTTCAAGTGCGCTAAGAACCTTTTGATCAACAGTTTCGGTAGCGTCGACATCAATCATCTCAACATCGGTCGTCTTTGAATCAAGAGCGGGCGTCGGTTTCTGTATCTCGGAAGGTTCGCTTGGCTTCAACGTCAATGCTGCAGGGTCTACCATGACTGCGTCGTCACCATTGCTGGGGTTGGCTGTTGATGGGGCAGCGTCATCTCCAGGACCTTGAACCTTTTCAACTCGTTCGTACGACGGCTCAGAGCCAGCTTCCTCGTTCTCCACCAGGGTTTTGGTGCTGGAGAGGCTGGCTGTGTCCCCAGGCGCAGGGCCTTGATTCTCAAAACTGATCATATCAACGTCCCCCGAACCATCCCCAGACGCAGCGACTGCATCTGTCGGTGGTCTCGAGGGGAGTGGCGGGGGCATGGGGCTGGCTTGTCGATCGCTTGTCTTCTCGCTATTGAGTAGAGTATGAGTCGAGAGCAAAACCGCATTAGCAAGACGTTGCGAGGGCCTGGTTGCCGTTTTCTCGGATTTCTGTAAAGTTTCGAACAAGGTAGCAAGTTCATGAGCAACTACAAAATGTTAGTGAAATTTAGTCAAAAAGGATGTCGAGCACGTACAAGCATCGGCAACAACCGCTTCTCCCCTGTCCATTTGCATCTTATTTCCGCCGATACGCCGTTTCTCGATGGCGTCTTCTGATAAGCCAAGCTTGAGATCGTCATAATCAAAGACAACATCCCGCACAGGTTTCACTGTGAAGAGATATTGTAGCAGACTGTTCAGATAGCATGTGTTTCCAATATTGTCCAGACCAACGGGCAAGGAGAAGTCCACAGGGGCACCAGAATCCATGCTGCGCATTCCTGCACCCGACTCACTTTCGTGAGTAAGCTCCAGGGCCGCTTGCTTTAGGGACAGTGACCCGGCATGCTCGGCGATGGAGTCGAGAGCATCCAGATACAGTTTTCTGCCCTCTGGTTTTTCGCATTGGTGCAGTTTGCTGCGAGTAGCTGGCGCAGCATCGGATATGATATTTGATGAATCAGTTAGACCAATGACGTACTTGGCAGTGTCGAGCGACATTTTCTGATCAGCCTCCATGAGCAAATTTGCCTGATACATGTCATCTTGTGACTCTGATGCAATCATCAAGAGGACACTCCTGGCAGTAGCAGCCTCAGCAGGCTCGTCAGCTAGCTTCTTTCGAAAAGCGCGGATAATAGCCTCGGCGGGATAATTGTTTGGGGGGTTTAGGCCAAAGTATGCCATTGATTGCGAAATAGTTCCGCCGTCATCAGTAACCGCCTGCTGACGTGGCTGACTTTCGTACACTGATGACTGAGTGACAGCATACTCAATAAGACCGTCGTCCTGTGCATCATTGGCAACGTTCAGAAGAGCGTCAATGAGTTCTTTTCTAGAGGAAGGCAAAAGATCCCACTGCCGTTTGTATGCGTTGATAACAATCTCTCTGCCTTGTGTCGGCAGAACACCCAAGAGCTTGTATCTGTCAGTTGCAACCAAAGGATGGGATTCAATGTCTTTGACTTCGGCGCATTGAAGAACTCCGTGAAGCATGGGCGTACAAAATGTAGGCTTTTCGGCGGCCTGACCTGCCTTATGTATCAGGCACTGGACCTCTGCCCGCACGTCTTCCAGATATGCCCGATAGGTGTTCATTTCAGTAGTCCCTGAAGGCCCATCCGAAGGATCAGCCGGGCGCGGCGTAAAAGACCCCTCATCGACCCCATCGTTGTCGTCGATCTTCTCTGAGAACTCGAGTTCTCTGAATATAGAAAAACATCGCGGGCCGAAAAGGACCGAGAAGCGCTTGTTGCGTTTCGATATGCTTCGAACAGTTTCCTTGTTCGATTCCAGCTGATTCTTAAGGTATGTGTTGAGGTTCAGAGGCGCCTGGTATGCCCATTCATCGGTGGCCCCCTCGTATCTAACTGGGTCCTGCTCTTTTGCGATGTCGAGTTGCTTTCGAATTGCTTCATGATCGAGAAGAAGCTTCACCCACCAGCTATGCATCCTGGGCTCGCTAATCTCCAACGTCATCTGAAACGTGCAAGGAGCAGCGGTGCAGACAAAATTCTCTCTTGCCAGAACAGGGTTGTATTTGCAGTGATCGCTCGCGATATTTCCTGCCGAGGCAGAGCCTGTCCATGCTAAGTGGTGCCAAGGGAACATGTTATCTTGCAGCGGCCAGTTGGCCTGCGAGTGGTGGCAGAGGGAGGTGGTGTGGTCTTCGTCCCAAGCCATCTTGAAGACGAAATGAAAGTGGCAATCCAGGCATATCGACGATAGTATATGAGTCGAAGATGTCGAGTAGCTCTGCTTGCCGTTGATTACCAGCTTGTGTGGATGATCCCAGGTGTAGGGGCTATCGAATTCGGCGCCTTGGGCTCGGGCTCGTTCGAAAAGGTCACAGACGGTGAAGCGGTTATTGATGAGTTCGTATATCCAGCGACTGGGGTGACATCCTGCTTAGAGATTAGGTTTATTCTCGCGTCCATAGTATAGAAAACATACCTGCAACTTCCTTTCCGGTAGCAAAGAACTTAGCTTTCATGGGAGTCTGGTTATGTTGCACAAAGTCGCTGCCGGAGGTACCTGGTAGCGCTGCATAATAGCTGCCTCCAGGTCCCTCTCCCATCGAATCAAACTGAGCCATAGTCGCGTCTATGGTGTCTCGCGAGCGCAGCGATTTGCGCAATGCAGCTATGAGAGTGTCTCGATCGTGGAGTTCTGTCGGAGAAGATGCTATCGCATGGGGTATCGAATATTAAGAAGCGTGGAGTGTGAGCCGGCCACACTGCAGTCTAGGTTGACGCGATGATTCAAAGGTCGTCAGCTGCGTCAGCTGAGCGGTTGTGAGGAAGCGAAGAGGTGGACGCCGTGACGATGGAGAAGCGGTGGTACTGGAGCTCGGTGTGCGGTGGGGGGTGCGACCGAACCAAACAGAAGATCGATGGGCGCGCGGCATGCGCTGGGTGCCGTGAAGCAGCTTGCGTACGCCTTGTACGGCGGGATCGGATTTGGAACGTGGCAATGCGATGTAGCCGTGCTGACGCAGCCCTGCGGAAGCTTGGAGGAGATGGTGGGAGATGCGAGGCGTAAGCTTTCCGTTGAGCGAAGCCGCCTCAGTGGTTTCAGGCGCTTGTGTTGCGTGGCGTGCGTGGCGTGTGGCGCTGCACTCGCTGGCCTTGTAAGGCAGTGGCAAATACCACCAGAGATGACAAAATTATTCCAAATAAATGATTTTAATTATATGCAAGATAGAAATCCACGAAATCTCCATTACTATTTCTTTTCCGCTGTTGCATGGGCTGATGAGGTGCCAAGGTGCCTGGCGGCCATCGCAGGCCATACATTGCGTGGCCAAAACACTCAGTGTTCTACTTTGTGTCAGCCACCGGGCAGTACTATTATTTCTTCTCATACTTAATACTCAGCCTGACTCGATTTGCTCTTGTATTTCATTATACTTTGATTCCCAGCTACTACGGCTTGCCCCTAGCCTCGGCTGGCCACCTCCCACTTACACAGCACACTTACGCGTACGGCTCGCCAACTCGGGTACGCGTTACGCAGTGCAGAATACGTAAAAGTTGTACTTTGTATCATCCTATTTAATTCCAATTTTGGATTCTTTGAAATGCAAACCGGGCCTCAAGCAACCCACTTGCCTAATTTAGCCCGTGCAGTTCCGACGTCCTGCATCTAGCTAGCAGCGCATGTAGAGAACAAAAATACAATGCCGAATTTTGTAATTTATGCAAAGCATTCATCGAGAAACTATGCGTTCAAATATCATCAGACTGTCATCCTGCGTGTGGATCGAAGATCCCCCAACTGCCACTAAAACCCCGCAATTTCGGTGGCTTCCGCCCAGCGTCCTACGCTTGCAGCTTTCACAACGCATCTAATCAGATCTACTTTACATTAACAAAAGTTTTCTGGCAATGCAGCAAAGATAACGTCATGTCGAATGATACCGCTTCCCAGGGCAACCTCCGTATTGGTGTTGATGTTGGAGGCACTAATACGGACGGCGTCATCATTGACCCATCACAGCTGCTCTCTGATAATCGTGGAATTATTGCGTGGCACAAAGCGCCGACCACTCCAGATCCCAGCCATGGCATTGATGAAGCGATAACGACCATGTTCAAGTCAGCAGACATTCAAGCATCTTCTGTCGCCAGCGTCACGATTGGCACCACCCATTTTGTCAATGCTGTGGTGGAGCGCGATGCGTCTCGCCTGTCCAAGGTCGCCGTCATCCGCCTGTGCGGTCCCTTCTCCAAATTTGCACCGCCATGTGTAGACTGGCCAGCAGATATGCGAGATCTCATCCTCGGTCACTATGCACTCGTCAAAGGTGGCCTTGAAATTGATGGTAGTCTGATATCCGACATATCCGAAGCGGAAATTGAGGAGCAGGCCCGCATCATCAGAGACAAAGGCCTCAGCGCAGTTGTGATAAATGGCGTCTTCAGTCCGATCGATACTATAGAGAAGCAAGAAGAGCGAGCAGCCGAAATTATTCGGCGAACAGTGCCTGGATGCGATGTTATTCTCTCCAAAGAAATCGCGAACCTGGGCTTCCTTGAGCGTGAAAATGCTGCCATACTCAATGCTTCAATTCTCAAGTTTGCCAAGCATACCATCAAAGCTTTTCAAAGACCCGTCAAAAAATTAGGCATGAAATGCCCAGTATTTATCACTCAAAACGATGGAACAATTCTCTCCGGACAGGAAGCTGCACGCCTACCTATTCGCACGTTCTCCAGTGGACCAGCGAATAGCATGCGAGGAGCCGCATTCTTGGCCCAAGGTCAACTCGAGGAGGCCGCAATGGTTGTTGATATTGGTGGGACTACGACCGACGTTGGTCTCCTACAAATGAATGGTTTCCCTCGACAACAGGCGGCATACAGCGAGCTTGCAGGAATTCGAATGAATTTTGCGTGTCCAGACATCAAGAGTATTGGCTTGGGTGGCGGCTCTATAGTCCGCCGAGATAATCCAACATCTGTTGGCCCAGATAGCGTCGGATACAATTTGACCAAAGACTCGATTGTATTTGGAGGCAAAATGTTGACAGCGACAGACTGTACTGTGCTGTTAAACAAAAATCTGGAGCTCGGAAACCGCGACTTGGTTGCCAATTTGGTCTCTCCAGATGATTTGAAGACTATCCAGAGTATCATCAAAGACAAAATCGAACGCGTCATTGACAAGATGAAGACTTCCCCCGAAGATATCCCTGTATTCCTTGTCGGCGGAGGTGCCATTATCGCACCCGACTCACTCAACGGTGCCAGCCGAGTCATTAAGCCACGGTGGGCAGGGGTCGCCAATGCGATTGGTGCCGCAATGGCACGCGTCAGTGCAGTGACGGATGTGGTAAAATCCACAGAATCTAAACCTGCAAATGAATGGTTGGAGGAAATTGGCCAAGAGGTCGTCAAGAAGACCATTGCAGCTGGCGCGTCGGTGGAGTCTGCGCAGGTTGTCGAAATGGAATCATTTCCTTTACAGGTGAACACGCTCTTCTGACATTTTTTGTTATAAATACTAACGATTAGACAGTATATCAATCATAAAACGCGCTTTGTGGTGCGAGCAGCAGGCGATTTTGACTACTCCAAGTCAGTGCTTGCGAGTGCTACACCAGACACCGAGAGCGATTCTAATGAAGAGACATTCGCCCTGCAAGAACGCAGCAACCAGCGTCGAGAAAAGCCTGAAACCGAAGAAGCCATCAATATCGCTGCATATAAGCCTGATGTACGTGATCACGTTTGGTATATATCCGAGACTGATGTCGATTGGATCTCCATTGGCTGCTACATTCTTGGCACTGGCGGCGGAGGCTCACCTTACTCTTCCATGCTGCGACTGCGCGAAGACATTCGACGAGGTGCAATCGTGAAAGTGATAAGTCCCCAAGACTTGAAAGATGACGATAGTATTGGAGGCGGCGGCGGAATCGGCAGCCCTACGGTTAGCATCGAGAAGCTTGCCGGAAACGAAATACTCGAGGCCCAAGAAGAGCTGGCCAAAGTCTGCAGCAAGCGAATCACCCACGTCGTGTCCGTCGAAATCGGCGGCAGCAACGGTCTGCAGAGCATGATCCTCGGCTCCACAACCAACATGAACCTGCCCGCGGTCGACGGCGACTGGATGGGGCGCGCGTACCCGACGCAGTGGCAGACCACGCCCGTCGTCTTCAACGAGCGGTCGCCCATCTGGTCGCCGACGGCCATGTCCGACGGCAACGGCAACGTGGTGGTGATTCCCAGGGCGACGTCCGACTTCATGGTGGAAAAGGTGCTGCGCGCGGCCCTCAGCCAGATGGGCTCGCACACGGCCACGGCCGACGCCCCCGTGACGGGCGCCGAGACGAAGCGCTGGATCGTGGAGAATACCATTTCGCAGGCCTGGCGCATCGGACGTGGCGTGGTGCGGGCCCGGCAGGAGAATCGGGTGGCCAACGTCGCCGAGGCCATCATTGATGAGTGCGGCGGGCCCAGCGGGGGGCGCGTACTCTTCAAGGGCAAGATTGTCGGCGTCGAGCGCATGCTCCGCGGCGGCTACGCCTACGGCGAATGCATCATCGAAGGCGGTGACGTCCGAGTTGACGAGGCACGCGGCGGCGGTGGCGATGTGGGTGGTTTCCGCGGGCGCATCAAGATTCCGTTCAAGAACGAAAACATTGCTGTGCTGAAGCTTCACGAAGGTATCAAAGAAGAGCGCCAGGAGGACGTGCTAAGTATCGTGCCAGATCTCATCACCGTCATCGACGCGCAGAACGGTGAGGCGATTGGCACGCCCGAGTACCGGTATGGGCTGTTGGTGATTGTCCTAGGCCTCGCGGCGAGCGACAAGTGGACCAAGAACGAGCGCGGCATTAAGCTGGGCGGGCCGCCTGGATTTGGCTTCGATCATCTGCAGTACCAGCCTCTGGGGACGTTTACAGAGCCAAAGAGTGTGATTGACGAATTCAATGCGTAAACCTCGATGTAGAGTGTATGGCTAGGTTTGCAACACGAAAAAAGACAAATGAGAATACTGAATTTTATGTCTAAATATACTATCAATTTTGATATGAAACAGGAGCAAATGCAACAGCTGAAAAAAAAAACACCCCTCATAATATTTCGTAATGCCGCTTCTGACCAGGCGGTATACTCTTCTCTTTCCAAGCAATAGCGACCACATTTAATGCTAAACTTGATCTAGATTTCGTTCTCAAGTTCCAAAAGTCGGGACCGGGCCAAAAGGTGCTCTAGATTTCCAAACGCGTCCTCGTCGTCCATTAATCGCCGCAGTTCCGTCAGCCGCTGCAACACAACCATTCCTTCCTTGTCCCGCATACCGAGTTTCAATCCTTTAGCAAGTAATTGCTTCATCTCCTTGATGGCCTCTTTCTCTGTGTAAATACCGTTTTTTAATCCGTCCATAATGATATGTCCGTAGCCCTGACCGTGCTTGGTGTGCCAGGTCGGTTCAAAAGGCAGCGCGTAAAGATCCTGGCGACGTGAAAACTTATGGCGAAGTGCTGTACCTAGTAGCTGGCTCGGTTTTGTGGTTGTTCGCTGCCACTCCATCAAAAGATCGAATCGTTTACCCTCATTGTTTAAAACTATGCTGGTATACGCTTTATCAACCGCGTCTTGCGAGAACTTCACCGCAAACACGGGCAATTTCTCTTTTATTTCCTTGAGCAGGGCTTTGTCTTTGCGGACCCAGCGATATAAGAGCGTATCGCACTCTTGAGGCGTAGGCTGTGCACCATGGTATAAAAGAGCAATTAACACGGGCTTGTTCATCGCGTCAGATGCGAGGCACCTTCCCAACATGGAAGTTCCGTCTGGGAAAAACGCATTAGCGTTCATTCCATGGTCAAGAAACTCAATTAAAAGACCGCGCGGTAAAGCAGGCTCGTGGCGGTCTAATTCACGAACTACCCATTGACCGAGAGTCTGTCCGGTTCTCATGCGGACATTGACATCGGCGCCGCTCTCTAGCAAGTCGCTAACAACCTGTCTCATTCGTCTCGTGTGCTTCGGATCGGTGGCTATTTGGTCATCCAGGAGACTAGTCGCTGCGAGTTGAAGAGGAGATGACCATGTTCTGACGTTGGGGTTTGCACCTTTTTCGAGGAGAGCTTTGACCAACGATGCACTCCGGTCTCTGGTTGCAGGCGTGTAGAGAGTCGATGCGCCCTGAACTGCGTAGGAAATTGCAGGCCACCCGGTTGACGAGAGGGCATCAAGCTCTTGAGGAAGCGATAGAAGCATATCTGTTGCCTTGTGGTTGGCCTTTTGGACAGCTTTCATGAGCGGAGTCATCCTAGATCGCCGCTCCGGAAGGTTTGCGGCGTTGCCAAAGCGCTGAAACAGGCTGGCCTGATGTTCCGGGAACAGATCTTGGTCAACAAGCAAATGATGGATTGTATACCCTTGAGATATTTGTGGCGGATATGAAAAGGGGGGCGTGTAAGGTCGTTTGTGGTGAAATGCAAGACAAGCTGGGCACCCTCGAGAAGCAAGCACATTGGCGATGTTTAGGTCGCCTCGAAACATAGCGGGAAGCATCGGCAGCCAGTAATGATTCTCTATCTTCGCTTCTGTGGCGAAACTTTTGAGTCTCACTGCGCTATTGAGTTGTCGACCAAAGCGCCCAGTGTTTAAGAATTCCCAGAGCCGGAAACTAAAGCTGTCGGTATTTGCCTGGTGGCGGATCAATTCATGGATGAAGATCTTGTTTCCATGAGCCACTGCTACGTGAAAAGCTGAACTGAAAGCATCGTCTCGATAATGCAAGGTGTTGATATTCCCTCCACAGTCCACGCTGAGTCGTAGTGTCTGGATAGCCGCCTGAGCGTACTGCGTGGAGAAGCCGCTGGCGCTGGCGGCCCAAAGAATCGCAAAAGAGTTTCCGTGGTGTGCGTCTCGACGATAAAGCACTCGATTAGCGTGAAAATAGATGTACTGAGAGACGAAGGCGAAGTTGAAAAGATCACAGTTTGCGAGATGCTCAGATATTAGAGTCAGCAATTCGCCGGGCAGGGCGCCTAATGTGTAGCGATAATGCATGGCTACGACTTAGCGAGCAACCTATTCTTGGGGGCTAATGTGAAGAAAGGAAGTTGGAGGGGAAGCAGAAGATTTGAAGGCAGAGGTGAGTTTATTTTCCCTCGAAACACGCGGGCGAGATTGCCGTGCTGGCGTTTGCAATTAGCAGGTAATGGCACCGTTTGCACCCAATGCGGCTAATAAATCGATGCACGCCAGTGCTGACTCTGCGAGGTTTGAAATACTGAACTGAGTATTTTCATTGCCGAGAATAAAGGAATTTTTTATTGCAACTTGAATGTTGGTAAATATACGTGTTCTCCGGCGTAGACCCGCCACCCGCCAGTGGTCGAGACCAGGGAGGCTTGTTATTCTTGGCGTATTATTTCTCGCTGAATTAAATACTGATTAAAATATTGAGTAGTGACAACAATTTTTCATAACCGGCAGGTGATGCCAAGTGATATTTTAGGCGGAAGTGGTGGCGTGGCCGAGTCACTTGAGCTTCACCAATTGAATGACGGTGTGCGCAGGCGAAGAAATGGCGGTAGCCGCATGCTAGGAGCAACCTGAAGCGGTGAAAATAGATGTAATTATCGCATGGTTTTGAATTGAGAGCTTCTCCTGTAGTATAATTCATTATTACTGCCTTGAAGTACTTTAGCTGCCGTGTGACTAGCATGGGCGTTCAACGGGAACAAGTCGTGAAACAAAATTTACTTTATTACGAAACTCTAGCATGACTATTTTAGATCCTCATTCAAATTTCCGTGCACATTATTTGAGGAATCATCATAATTTAGCAAACAAACAACAAGCAAGCCAGACCAGCCAAAAGTGCCAGCGACGCCGACGGGGCCAACATGACGCTGGCTCCTTCATCATCACCGTTGTTGTCTCCACCTGTGCCTGTCGGCTCAGCATTGCCCGTCTTCGTTGCAGACGCGGTGGAAGAGGTGGAGGTGGACGTACCTGACCGCGCCGGCGCCGTGACACCCGGCGCGCGCCTCTTTCGGCACCCGGCAACGCGCACGTCGGCCCAGCCTTTCCCCTTGTCGTCGTACTGGTACTCGATAGGACCGGCCTCGACCTCCTCGCACCAGCCTGTGTAGTCCTCGACCTCGACCGAGTGGAAGGCGGCGGTGAAGGGCTTGTTGCGCCAGTCCGGCACGCCGCCGGCCCAGGCAATTTCGCCCGGGTCGTTGTAGCCCTCGACGGCCCAGAGGCCGAGCTTGACTTGCATGGGCGTCTGCGGCCACTTCTCGGCGGGGATCTCGCCCGACTGCCAGGTCTTGCGCTCGGTGCCGTCGATGGAAAACTTTAGGAATTTATCAGTCCACTCAACCGTGTACGTGTGAAAGTCGTCGTAGGAAGAAGAAGAAATGGCGTAGGTGGTGTTGTAGGTGTTGAAAAGTGGCTGGCCGTTGAAGTAATAGTTGGACTGCGCTTGGTTTTGGTATGCGCCGAGCATTTCCTTGACAAGTCAGCGCGCTGAATGAATAAAATATTTCTCTGTGACCTCTTACCCAGTCAATCTCATCACCAGAGTCGGACTTCAAAACAACGGTGGTAACAAGGCCTGAACCTTTGGCAGCTCGCACTCGGACGGTGACCTTGCCAAAGAGAAGGTACTGGTGGCTCGTCAGAGTGGGTGCCTGGTTCTGCTCTGTCAAGCTGACTTGCACTCCGTTTCCATTACCGAATTTGAGGCGGTTGCGGTCCTGGCTCGTCTGGTTGTCGACTATCCAAAACTTTTCAAAGTCCTGGTTGTAGCTTGCCCCTTCAAAGTTGAAGGTCCGCTTTCCTGCAAAGGCTGAGTCCGGGGAGCAGTCTACAATTGTATGCATTAGCTCGGAACGAGACATCTAGAACGACACTCGTACGCGAATCCTTGACCAAAGGGTTACAATTGCCCGGATCCCGGAGACCACCATACGAGGGCCAGGCATGGCAGGCAGCAATAAGACCCAAAGCGTAGACCAACATTATAGCGAGTGTGTTGTATGATTGTGAAGAATTTCTGTAAAGAAAGTTAAAGTTAACCCAGTTCAAATTTGGACTTTTGCCAGGTTTGTCGAGAATATATGAAAATATACACAAAGTCTAGACGGTCTCAGTAGTCGCACGGCTCTCATCCGGGTCACTATCAAACACGAGTGGTGCACAGCCAAGGCTGGCCAACGTCTCCGTGCAAACTCAGGACACCAGCGACTTTCACTTTGAAACAGAGTAAGGCCGGAGTCATTGCCACGTGCACGACAAAACGTTTGAAGATGCCACTGAATGTGGTGTGATTTTGGTCGTACAAATTTACAATTGTTTGATCTGTCGTGCTATTTACTCGCCCACAACTGTTGAGGTACCCGGGCGCCAAGTTACTCCCACGGAATGCGCTTCCTTTCTATGATCTCCGTGCGAGGCAGAATTCCTAGCAGGTATCAAGCATATCGCTCAGAGCAGACTTCTCGTCGCTCGTGATAGTCAGCTTGTAGTAGCTCTTGACGGCGACCCAGGACTTGGCATAGGTGCAGTAGAAGCTCTTCAGAGGGGGCTTCCAGCCATCAGGGCTGCGGGCACCCTTGGAACGGTTGGACTTTTCGCTGACAGCGTAGAGCTGAGGGCGCTTGATGTCGTTGGCGAAATCCTGGCGCTGGGCCTTGGTCCAGCTGGCGGCGCCAGACTACAGATAAGTTAGCCAGGTGAATCTCTGTACAGCAAGTTGTTCCATGGTAGCGAATGACGCAAGGAATGCCAGAAGAAAAACAGAAAATGGGGGTTACTTACAATCCAAGCATTCTCGAGGGGCACAAGATGGTCAATGTCGAGCTTGCTACCATCGGTCCAAGTAGTGCCGTCGTAGGGACTAATCCAGGTACCAGACTCGACCTTGCAGGACGAATCAGCCTTGACATCCTTTCCATCGCGCTTCAAGACAAATTCGCTGTAGTGCACATAAAAAAGGGCCGTTAGCAACTGGCGATGGTTTAATTACAGGATGTCGCGGCAAAACACGAATCGCCGTCATGTTGTGCATTTGTCATACCGAGTGGTGCAGCTGCCGTCGACCTTGATCCAGTGAGGAAACTCCTTGCGCGAGTAACCGTCAGTAGAGCCGGCCTCGGCAACCTTAAGGCTGCTAAGGTCACCCCGAGCAGTGCTGGTGCTGGGAATGCCGGGCTGATTTGCGCGAAGAGAAATTTAATTAGCTGGTGGTGGACGAGGCGGTCAGGAAAAGGTAACGCTCATACAGGCTCAGGAACCGGGGCGGCGAGGGCGAGGGTCGCGACGGCGAGAAGGCTGGAAACACGCATCTTGATGAGACTGCTTGTCCGACGACGGTGAGGAAGAAAGGGCACAAAAACTCTCTAACAAGCTTTGGACATCAGAATCAACAAGGGACGATCCACGGGTTCTCGCTTCTTATTAATAGTCGCTTGCATTCCAATGCGCTAGCGATGCGCACGAGCTGAACCTGATGATGGCCGATCTCAAGACCTTTCTGCGGAACATTGGCACGCTTCTCCACCAGTCTTACTCTTGGGGGCAGTCAGATTCGGCATTTCAGCCGATGCTAGCTCTTTTCTTCCGTGTCTCTTGACACCTGAAAGGGGGGACGTTCCCGAAAGCTAGACCGACGTGGTAACTCTGGACCACGTTGTCGCACAATTGGATCTCACGGCGGGCGGGCGTCTCCGCCTGGCCTAACTCTCAATACGGCAGCTGCGCAATCAGCACTCAATGTTCTCGACCGGCTCCGCCGGCGCCGAAGCGTTCAAACGAGAGGTGCGGGTGGCAGCGCAAAGCCGTGGCCGCTCAGCCAACCAATAGCCTCCAATGAGATTGAGTCGCTGACAGCAGACACTCTGACCCCAGGGTCCTTTTGCAGGCGTACATGTGCGCGTGCGCCGAGTGGAGGAGTGACCGAACTAGCAGGCTACGCCAGAGATTGGCCCGCTGTCGATCGCCAAGCCGGCTGGCGCTGTTTCGGCCTCTTTCAGCTGGCCTTCCTTAATGGGAATGTAATCTGCAGTCCTGCTGCAGCTGTGCTGTGATGCCACACTCTGGCAAATGGAAACGGCTTTTCGGACAGGTTGCCATGCAGATCCGTATGGTCAATGTATCGGGCGTTTTCCCGTCAGCCGCTCGAAGCTAACGAGTGCATCCAATGGGCTAGAGTAGTAATAATTATCGATCGTGGGAAGCTGGCCAGCGAGGCGTCCTCCAATGTCTTGTGAGCCGCCCCTCTCAACAGAGGTAGATTCTAGCGCGATCCTTGAGAACTACTCTAGTCTCGCTGCCAAAGAAAATGACGAAGGCAGCATTCTGTTACGAATTATATTTGCGCCTCTAGCAGCACATATCGCCTAGGCAGCGTCAATGATACTACAACTTGGCCCGGATCTTCAATCCGCGGGCCGTTTTTTGAGAGTAAATGATATAAAGCGGCCGGCATTTGAATGAATAACTGGAGGGAATTTCGAGTTTTTTATTGCCATTCAATGTTTGATAGGAATAGTTTGGTCGAAATCCGTTGAACTCCCTGCTACAATCAACGATTAGCATTTTTGTTAGCGCGGTCGCCCGAAATCCTACATCCAGCGCCACGAGGCTGCGGGGGGTGCTCGTGATTTACCGAGCGCAAAATTTCGCCCTTCAGCTATGTGCAGACGTAACTTCAACCATACACAATCTCAGTATGAATTCATTGCTCAGTGAAGTCCCCAAAATTGCCCTGCTCTGTTCAGGATTGGCCGTTGCCGACACCGTTCGAAGTATGTGGTCTCACGAGCAGCTCAGCACGCGACCGTATAAAAATGAGGATGGCGAAGCTACCGAAAAGTCCGAAGCCAAAGCAGCGAGACTCGGCACAGTGACTTACACCATTTTTACACGTGGTCCTTTTGTTGGGCTAAGCATCTCCATCCTGAACGCGAGATCTTCATACGCGCAGACAGAAACTTGGCTGGCGCTGTCGAATCTGTTATCGTGGGCTGGCCCTGTGCTTTGGGTAAGTGACTCGGTCGTCATCAGATTGAAACAAACTTCGCAAGGATTTTGCGCTGACAATATATGAAAAGTCCTTTGTTGCGTTGCAATCCATTGCAATCAGCAGAAAAAATGTCGCCCGCCAGAGATATAATCTGTCACGTAGCGCCGCTGCTTCGTCCATCATTCTGACAGCTTTTCTTTGGTATGAATGGGCCTTTTTTGAACGAGAGCTTCCATGGGCAGAGCTATTCGCATCTACAACTATATTATTCAGCCTACTCTCGTTACCTCGACATCCTGTCGTTTTCTTCAGAGACACGCCAGTCTTGAATGAGAGCGGAGTATCCATCATCGACTGGATCTTCTTCTCATGGGGTCTTCATGGAGACTGTTTAAAGCTGCCAATGACATTGAAGCTTGAACAATTGCCAACAATACCCCATAGTCAAACCGCATTTGCTACCAGGAAGCAATATGATACTTGCGACCAGACAAAACCGCTGTGGCGAAAACTTGGAACGATATTCAGCACTGGTCTTATTATACAATGGATTTTGGTCGTGCTGGATGCCGTGGCGGAAATTAGCAGCCGCTACATTGTGCAGAAGCTTCTGCAGAGCTTAGAAAGAAGCTCGCATATTGATGGGTGGACGTGGACCTGGGTTGCTCTGCTACCACTGAGCTTGCTCAGCGTTGCTATTTGTCACAACTGGTCAAGTTGGATAGGGCATACTCGGGTTCAATTGCCAATGATTGGCCTTCTTCGGTCGCTGGCATTTGAAAAGTCGATGCGTCTGCGCTCTGCGAATGAAGGTACACCTGCGAATGAGAAGCAGAAGAAAAGTGCACCACCGAGCACAATGGATGTGATTGAAAATTACAGGTACATCGCCGCCACTTGTATTTTGACGCATACATATCATACTAACGGCAGCCATCTCACAGCAACACGATTGCTCAAGCTTTCCTGAACGCCCACAACTTACCCATCGCGGCCTTGAAAATATTGTTATATTCTGTTTATCTATCGCGTTTACTGGGCTTCACAAACGTCCTCATCGGCGGCACATTTATGGCACTAACGCTCTGGCTATCACGGCGCCTATCCGCAAATCTTCGGAATGCGCAGAGAGAAAATTTGCAAGCCACGGAAAGAACTTCCAGTGTCATTTCCGAGGCACTACACGGCCTTCGTCAAATACGACTATCGTCTATGGAGCGTCTGTGGCAGGACCGCATCTTCCGTGTACGAAACGAAAACTTGACAGTTGCCTGGAAAGTCAGCGTTCTTGAGCAGCTTGTGGGTTTAATCGCCGCTTTGGGTCCTGTTCTCTTTGCATCCGTCACGATCTCCATCTACGCGTTTCGAACGGATCAGTTCAGCCCATCGGTGGCATTTACGTCGATCAATTTGTTTGGTAACCTGCATACTGTTATTAAGCAGCTGCCCAATCAATTTGCGTCGCTGCACCGAACACGTCTCTGCTATTCAAAATTCCAGCAGTATATCCAACAGCCGGAACAGACCCATCAATCGATTTCAGCAGACTCTGTGTCTTTGCTCAACGCAGATCTGGCCTGGGCTGAAGTCGAGAATGCGGTGATCCTGAGAAACGTGGACGTCGAGTTTCCGAAGAACGGGCTCAGTCTGCTTACAGGTCAAGTTGGCTCTGGGAAAAGCTTACTTCTATCTGCCCTTCTCGATGAAGCAGTTGTGCTGTCCGGTGACCTGGGCAAGCCTAGAACGCCCGAAGGGTCGCCCACTTTGGCCAAGGATGGTGTTGTCGCTGGATCAGTTGCGCTTGTCGCGCAGCCCCCTTGGATTGAGGACCGCTCAGTTAAGGAAAATATTATCTTCGGATGTGCCTTTAACGAGGAGCGTTACGAGAAAGTCTTGCGCGCATGCGCGCTCTTGCATGACATCGCGGCCCTTAAAAATGGCGATGGTACCCTCGCTGGCACAGCCGGCGCCTCACTCAGCGGAGGTCAAAAGTGGCGCGTGGCTTTAGCGAGGGCGTTGTACTCGCCCGCTGAAATCATTATATCCGAAGATATCTTAGCCGCCGTGGATGCCCCAATTGCGAGACATATCTGTGATAACGCGCTCAACGGCGATTTGCTGCGCGGGAGAACCATGATTCTGGCGACGCACCACCCAGAGTACTGTTCTGCACTTGCATCCTGCCTCGTTTTGATACAGAACGGATCCGCTACAACCACATATCCTCAACCTGTGCACCAGAAATCAAGTAATACCACACAAATTCAACCCCAGAATACTGAATTGGTGACTGAAAAGGCCGAGTCCTCTCTGCCAAGCAAAGGCACTGACGACGCAACGAAGCAGACAGCGGCCCATTCCCGTCCCCAGGATTATTGGTCGCTTTTGCGTGCCTACACTCAAAGGAGTGGCAGCGTCCGTGGATATATCGTCGCTATCCCTGTGGTGCTGTGCTATCGCTTTATTGCCACCAGCAACTCGTGGTGGCTTGCGAAATGGACGTCGACGGATCGCGGCGTCTCGCAGCACCGCTCCACTACATACGACGTCGGGGTGTACATGCTGCTATCAGTAGGAAGTGCAGTATTTCTGAGCATTCAGACTCTGCTTTTCACACGCATGGGTCATGACTCCTCCAGGAAGCTGTTTGAAAGTCTGACTCGGCGCGTTCTGAAGGCGCGATTGTCTTGGATTGACTCTACGCCACCAGGACAAGTTGTACAGACCTTGAACTCCGATATGTATGCCATCGATCACCGGATGGCACCACAGATTATTGGTATTTTAAACTCCATCATAAATGTCATTTTCATCTGCGCAAGCAGGTAGGTGTTTTGCGATCACAAATCTCCAGCCGCACGAAGCCACCATCACTAATTCGATGCAGTTTCTCTTCGTCGCCGTACACAATGTTCCCTAGCGCCATAATTTTTATTTTCTACCTCTTAGTTGCACAACGAGCTCTGGAGACGGCAGGAAAGCTACGTCCTGCTACCAACAGCTGTACCTTTCCAGTGGTCAATCACGTTTCCTCTGCCACGACAGGGCTGACAACGATTCGCGCATTCGGTAAGGCTGAGCATTACATCAGCACAATGCAAGATCATCTTGATAGAAGCACGACAGCTTTTACGCACATGGCCATCGGTCATAGTTGGCTGGGTATGCGTCTCGGAATGATTGCCAGCATATTCGTGGCGACTGTCACCGCCGCCACCATACACAGCGGAGGTACTGCCTCGAGCACTGGGCTGGCAATCACACTTGCCCTTCAACTGCGCCAAGCGCTCAATATCACCATTGGGCAGATAAATGTCACCAGAACCGGCCTCAACGCCGTTGAGCGTGTCCTGGCGCTAGCGTCGTTGCCATCCGAAGACGGGGAGGACGAAGCCATGCCCCCAAAGAACTGGCCAGGCAATGGCACAGTCGAAGTACGAAAGCTGGGTGTCAGGTATAATGAGAATCGGCCATGGGCGCTGAGCAACGTATCGTTTATTCTTCGTAAAGGTCAGCGTCTGGGTATAGTTGGCCGTACCGGGGCAGGTAAATCGAGTCTGATCAACGCTCTTTTGCGATTTGTGGATGCCACAGCTGGAGAAATCGTGATTGATGGTCAAGACATTTCGCAAATATCCAGAAAATCTCTGCGCGACATGGTCGCCGTCATACCACAGGACGCCTTTCTATTTTCTGGCTCGTTGCGCTCGAATGTGGACATCTACGGTGCACACGGAGACGACGAAATCGTTGCGTCACTACGGTCAGTGGGCTTTGGTCTGCTTGAGAATAGCGACGGCATCGCGCCTGAGGACTTGAATAAAGAGATTTTGCTGGGAGGCTCGAATATTTCTCAAGGGCAGCGCCAACTCGTCTGCCTTGCGCGCGTCATTCTCGAAGCCAAATGTCGCATTCTGCTTCTGGACGAAGCTACCAGCGGCATCGATCAAGTGACGGAAAAGGTAATTCAAAAAGCCATCCGCGAAAACTTCAAAGATGTTACCGTCTTAGTAGTGGCACATAAACTAATCACGGTCGCGGATTTTGATTCAATCCTTGTGTTAAGCCAAGGCGAAGTTGCTGAGAGTGGAATGCCGCGGGAGCTATTGGGGAATAAGGGTATGTTCTGGAGCATGGTTGAACAAAGTGAAGATGCTGAAGCGTTGAAAAAAATTATTCACAAGCGATAAACTGCCGAGTATCTCTAGATAGAGTGAATGAGCGTTAATCGGTACATGAATCAGAGAATAAGTATACTACTTACAGGACGTGCAGAGGTGCTAATAAAATCCGTTGCTGGCGAAAGAAAACAGAATCAAATGCACTGTTGCACTTATTTCTTGTGTTTTACTTATATTTCTTATTTGTGCTATTAAGGTTCTCACGCAGACGCAAGAATTCTGTGCGGACAAGGCGACAAAAGTCTCTAACTAATTGGATCAGATATAAATAATGGATTGTAGCAATGCCCACCCAAGCCTCGTGTAGAAATATGTTTGTTATACTAATTCTCTACGCCAGTCTTTTAAATCCGCCTGCAGCGTGCTGCGGCACTCTGCGTCATGCTAGCAACCTGCTCCTTGCCACCAGTAAAGCAAAAGTCTCAGTATAATCGTTAGTATGAAATTTAAGATCCACATGGTGCTTCTGGGTGAGCAACGGCGCGTCCGTTTGCTTTTGACGTTGCGAATGCCGCAGTTCTCTGCTGCTCACTTTCGTGATCTGTTTGCACACCCCCCCGCCCGCCTTTATTGCAGAGCAGTAAAAGCTCCCTATGGATATGCTGGGGCATGTGTTTGACCTTCTTGACAGGGCAGCGCAGGATGGTGTGTATGATTGATCAACTTGCTGTTGTATCTTTATAATGCGAAACAATTTGGGTCCGGAAGGGGTTGCGGGAGGTGGATGGAAGGAAGAATAACCCGTCTCAGCAAATGTCAAGCTCGCTTTTACCACGCGGAATTAACCTAGCACTACTCTCACATTGTTCACAATAAATTCGCCGTTGCATTTCCGGTCTTTTGGTCTGTTATCATCGGCATTTGTTCATAAGTCTATATTCATATTCAATACTCAATGGCAAATCTACTCTTCATGTTCTTTCTATCCATAATTCAAAAAAAAGGGTATCATTTTCTCATTTTGCGCCATGCTTTGGAAACAAATGCTCTCTTTGTCCTCTTCCCACTTCCAGCACATTCCCCCCTCTCCTCATCCTCGTGGCTCGCGCACACCTCTACCGTCTCTTCCATCGGTCCCCTCTCCAGATACTCCTCCTCTTCTTCTCCATCCTCCTCCCCTTCCACCTCTTCCTCCACCACCTCCTGTGCATCATGCTCTCGCGCCATGAGCTTCAGCTTCGCACGCACCGTCGGATCCTGCTCCAGTTCCTGCCAGAGCTCCACGTCCCACTCCTCGACGTTCTCGCTCAGGCCTGGCGTCGACCATGGCGGGGGCGGCCAGCGCCAGAGCCCCGCGAGGACGAGCTGGCGCTTGGCGACCTTCATTGCCAGCTCCATGAGCCCGAGCGCGCCGAGCACGGCGAACAGCGTCGACCACCAGACGGCGTCGGGCCCAAACTTGTACCGGAAGCTGTAGCGCATGTCATACGGCCCGGAGGGCGAGGCGGCAAAGATGCCGTCGAGGAAGCACACCCATACCCACCAGCCGATGGTGGTGACAAAGAAAGAGCCCATGACGATGCCGGATTTGTAGTGCGTCTCGAAGATGAAGAGCTTCCAGTTGATCCAGAGGATGCCCGTCGTGAACATGAGTGTGCCGAGTGCGTAGAGTCCCTCGTCTTTTGCGCGCGGCGAGATCCAGCCGTAGCCGGCCCAGACGCCATACCACGCCATGACGCCCTCGATGGCGGCGAGCAGCATCCAGCGGACGTACTTGCCCAGGTTCAGGCCCATGTCGCGCTGGCCGTAGACGTAGAGCTCCGGGATGGCGAGCAGCGTCTCGGCGCGCAGGTCCTGCTCCCAGATGCCCATGCAAATGGTACACAGACTAGTAAACAGTGTATTAAAAACAGTCAGACTGGTCGCCTCGTAGAGGGACGTGCCAGTGTAGCCGTTGTAGCGCTGGTAGATGGCCTGCGGGAGGTAGAAGAACATCTCCTTCCAGAACGTGCAGAGGATGAACTTGGCGGTGCGCACGTAGTTCCAGCGACCGTGGACGAGCAGCAGCCGCTGCAGGAAGCGGAACTGCGCGATGGAGTAGTCGGCGACGCGCGCGGCCTGCAGGCCCTCGCGGCCCGATATGCCGATGCCGACGTGGCTGGCCTGGATCATGGCCAGGTCGTTGGCGCCGTCGCCAATGGCGAGGGTGAGACCTTGCTTGCGGGTGAGGCTGAACTTGCTCAGCCGGTTGCGCACCGTGCGCACGAGCAGCGCCTTTTGCGCTGGCGAGGCGCGGCAGCAGATTACGGTGTCGACCTTGAGCATAATCTCAAAGAACTGCTTTGATAGCGTGGGAGACTTTTCGACGACGCCGAGCGTGTGGCCGTCGATAACGACGACGCTGTGGTGGCCGCCGGTCTGCAAATCTTCCAGGAGGGCAATGAGCTGGAACTCGAGCGCGCCCTTGGCAATATCCAAAATGTATATGTCAGAGCCGGGACGGACCAGCCGTGCCGAGTGGGCAATGTTGATGGCCGTCTCGCGCTTGTCGCCCGTCAGCATCCAGATTTTAATGTTGGCGCGGCGCAGCTTCTCAATGGTTTCGGGAACGCCCTTTTGCAGTTTGTCCTCGATGGCGCTCGCACCGACGAGGGAGAAGGCCTGCTCAAGCATGTCACCAGCCGACTCTATCATTTCCTGTCTGTTGACAAGGCTAGTCGTGGCGTCGTCGTAGATCTTCTTCCAGGCTCGGTAGTCTTGCTCGGAAATGTCCTTTTGAGCAAAGAGCAGAGTGCGCAGACCTTCGCTGGCAAAGTCATCCAGATGCTTGAAGCACTTGGTAAAGACTTCCGATTCGTCGTGGATGCTCGGGTCGTCGAGGAACTGTAGATTCTCGGGCAGGTGTACGTGGTGCTGGTTGACGCTCGTGCGGACGTGTCCGCGGTTGATATCCATGGACATGCCTCGGTTGGAGGCACCGCCGCGCGTGCCGTCTTCGGAGCTTCGCACAAGCTTCCTCAGCTCAAACGACTTGCTGCGATGTAGAACCGAGCGTCGCATGCTCGACTCAGCCTTGGGCGCGGCTGAGTTATGGCGGATCGTCAAGCTGGGTCTGCCACCGAAACTGTTTCTCGGCTGGTGCTGCTCACTCTGACGCTGCATTGCATGCTCCAGATCGGCGCTAGCACGAATTTCGGTGGCCTTCTGCATGGCAAGAGACGATTGCTTCAGACGGGGCAGGATGACAGAGTCGGCTCCCTTGCAGATGACGGTGACGCGACCGTCAGGGCGGCGCAGGACAATGGACATGCGCTTTCGGTTGCTACTGAACTCGATGATGTCAAGAATCTCGTACGTCTGTCTCTCGAGCTGGCCGTTGGCGTTGGCCATTTCCACTGTCACCTGTCTTGCCGTCCTCTGAGCGACCAGGTAGCCCATTTCCTGGGCGGCACGGACCAGCGCCAGTTCGTCCGGGGATGAGGCCTGAAACTCAATCTTGCCGTCAGTGTATTCCGGGAGACAGGTGTGGCAGAGTGCCATGGCGAGGATGTATTCCTTGGCTTTTCTGGCGAAAAAGGAATGGGGTCGGAGCTGGATGTAGTGAAGCAAGTCGCTCGTGTTGACCTCTGGCTGGACGTGATCGGGGCGTCCAGTCGAGCGCCAGTGTGAGGACGAGCGTCGACCGCTCATGGAAACGCGAGCCCCCATGGACATTCGTGGCGACATGGGGCTGGCCGGGAAGCTGGGAAGGGGATCGGGTTTGTACAGCGAGGGCTCGCGGCTGGAACTACCGAGGCTGGTGGTAGTGTTTTCGTCGTCGTCAACGAGATCCATCTCGTGCAGCCAGACAGTTCCGGCAACGCTGATTTTGCGAAATTTCATAATATTGTCGGTGAGAGTGCCAGTCTTGTCGGAGAAGATGTAGCCGACCTGGCCGAGGTTTTCCAAAATGGTGTTGGTGTTGCAGCGCGCCGGCGTATCTGTTTCCTCATCGTACATGCCAACGTCAGAATTGAGGAGCAGCAGCTGCCCAACCTTGACAATTTCCAAAGAAATATAGAGAGCCAGGGGAACAACATTATTGAACATGATGATGAAGGCAATAATAATCTGGTAAAATGGCACGTCGGCCCTATCGAGGTACCAGGCCTTGTGTTCGTAAGTCTTCTGCCAGTGGAGGTAGCCCATGGAGACGCCGACGGATAAGACAACGACGTAAGTTGCAAGAGTCACAACGACGCAGTTGACGACCCTTTCAAGGGCGGGCTTTTTCGCGGACGGGTGCTTATTCGAGTTCATGCGGATTTTGCATTCCTCTCCAGTATTGACAACGAGACCGACAATGGTGGTTGTGTTGCGCACGATGCTGCCTCGGTAGATGACTTCGTTGAGAGTCAGAGGCACGGCTTTGCCGTCGACAGACACGGAGCCGTCAAAGCTGAAGAGTTCGGGGTTGGGATCCTCGACGAAAAAGTTGGCCTTGCAATTGGCGATGCCTTCGATGGTGCCGCAGCCGGCGAGCGCCGAGGACAACTGCTTGCTCTTGAGGTTAGTCTCGCCGTCGAGGGCCATGGTGTCGATGTAGGCAAGGTCGTTCTCGTCGCTGGTCCAGAGGAGCACCATGTCGGCCGGTACCGGATCGTCGCGGTTCAAGCGCACGAGGTCGCCGACCTTGACATTGCTCCAGCGGCAGGGGACCCATTTCACGCCGTCGTGCGCGTCGTCGGGTAGAGCAGGCGGCAGCGCCGGGTTGTGGACGTGAAAGGGATTCCATTTCTGGATCCAGGTTTGGGGCTTGACCTTGCCTGTGTAGTGGTCCTTGCGGCCGAGGGTCGTGGTGAAGTTTGCGTTTTCAATTCTGTCGAGGCGGCTTCTCCTGTAGTCATCATAACCTTCCTTGACGATTGTGACCAAAACAAAGAACAGCAGCGGCAGAATTGTGGTAAAGGTACCCGTGGTGGACAAGCCGGGAATCTGGTGGTGATATGTGGTTAGCGCCAAGGTTGGTTGTTGTCTGCGGAAGCAACTTGCTTCAAGGCCGTGATCTTACCGTTTGGGGAATGCCGACGCAGAGAAAGTAAAAGTTTCCGATGCGCGAGAATTGGAAAAACAGCTGCTTTGGGATAAAGTCAAAGACGGTATAGCGCGAGGTACGAATGTCGTTGGAAATGTACGAGTGACCGCGACGGGTGTCGACGAGCGGGTGGTCGTGCTCGATGCTCAGCGGGACACGCCGGCCACCGTCCGAGGCTGCGACGCTCTTGCGGCGCAGGAGCATCTCGACGACTGTCTTTCGGTACGCAGTCTTGGCGGCATCCTGGGCCTTGCTCACGCACGACGAGAGGGTGGCCTTGGTGTGCGCGACGGCGTTGGTGCGCGCGGCGCCTTTTTCGACGTCCGCAGCGGCCATGACGACCGGTTGTTGTCGAGTTCGCGACCGGTCGTTTTGCGTGGGGGAAAGTCCCTAGCAGAGCACGTCTGCACCGCAGAGGGGAGGGAAATCGTCTAAATATGCGCGGAAAGCATGGGAATCGTTGTCGTGCAGCGGCTTCGTTGGGTTGCTTGAAGTCGAAGTCTCGTTGTTGGTAGCTAGCGTGGGACACCGCAGCTGGCAGGTTTTAGTTGGGAACGAGCGACAAGGCTACCGATGCGCAACGGATGGTTGATGAGAAGCCGCGTCAGCGCAAAGCCACGTTGAATGAAGACAAAAATAACCAGCAATCGAGTAAACAGGCTCTGGAACAAGAACGAGAGGATTTAGCAAAAAAAGGCTGGCAAAGCAAAAGCAGCAGAGTTCCAGAACAGAGAGTAGAGGCTAAAAGAGGAAGAAGAAGCAGAGCCCGTGTCCGGAGGGGCACAGTAACGTGGCCTGGGGCTCACTAGTTCCCGCAGCAGGTACCTTGACTAGCCAGTGTGCTATTAGTGGTGACGGGTATTCACTAGACAGGTTTTACAAAGTTGCCCTGTTCCCCATTTGTTCCAAGGATCTTGGGCTGATCGGTGGCTGAGCAAAAGGTCCTCCGAAACAGGGCGCGGCATAAGACGTATGAACGCGCGGACGTGCCAACGACTCGCAGCACAAAACTCCAGCTCGGGATGATGGGGGGACCCCTGCAGGGACGTGGGCAAAAGGTTAAATCGTCAATGGTCAGAGTCGACCGTGGTAGGTGACGAAACGGTGCGGCAGAGTTGCAGCGGACGCTACGCTGGGACAAGGGCCGCCGGGAACGGATCGCACCTGTTTTTTCAGTCTCTTTGAAGATGGGCTCTGTCTTGCGACAGACACATGGACTGCTCAATTTCTTTCAATTATCTCCAGAAGTCAAAAACGAGGCGCACTTTAGCTAACGACTAACCTTGTCTCTCGGCCAATAGTGCAACTGCCTAGCTAGGCATCTCCTCCGACGGGCGTCTCACAGCCAAGCTCAGCCTCTTTTTGGTACGAACATTTTACCTTCCCCAAGATGGCCATCCTCCTCCGGATCCCCCCCCAGAATTTTGTTCAGTCTTCACTGGCACCATTTTTCCACAGGTCACGCATCCCAGGAGAGGGCCACTAATAGACTCCAGCACACACGTGGGGCCGCTGCAAGCCTCCTGCGGCGCTATATTCGGCCTTGCCCTTGCAAAGAGACACTCTAGAATCACTCTAAAAACCACCTTTGACAAGCCTAGGGCTCCCGTCTAGCAGGGGGGAAGAGCGGACCACCCGCCCTCTCAGCGTGAAACGAGGCTGCGCTGACGCTTCCCAGTGGCTGGCCTAGGCTGAGAGCCCAGCGAATACGAGCCTTGCTCTTCGTCACGTCTGTCTCTTGCAGCAACGTAGATCAAGGGTACAAGAAAGAAAAGACAGAGGGCGAAGAAGAAAAAAAAAGGTAACATGTTGATCACCGATGTTGCTGAGACTCCTCGTCAGAAATGCGCATCTCAATCAGGAGGACATGCCAGCATGACACGCGACTCAAGGATCGACGCCCTCTCACTTTTTAGTCTTTTCCACCACTGTTCGCCACCACTAATAAGGGTGTGCTGAAGCCGTTCTTTTAGTTATTGACTCGCTCCCCGCAGGGCGCCCGCGACCTGTGTCCACTCATAACCAAGTCTTGTCAGGCACCTCAGGTACGAGCTGCGGGCTTTCTTCGCCCACTGTCTCATGCTAGAAGCCCACAACGCCCCAGCACGGGCAACGCCGTCAGTAGCTGGAGCGTTTGCGTGGATTGAGCACGGCCTTCCTCTCTAGGCTCGGATATTTCGTAAGATCTAAACCTGCGCTGCCAGAGAGAAACCAAACAAGGTAGTACCGGAACGATGCGATACGGGTGATCGAGAAATGAAACGAGAGAGAAGAAGCTATTCCAGTTTTACATGGCATGCGTGTATGGTGTGTGTGGTCCATTGCCAAAGCCACAGTGGAAATAACTCTCATCTCGACATGCGCCACCTTATTTCCTAGCATCCTTCTCGTTTCCAAACCCTTGTTTCTTCCGTTTCTTCGTGGGCAACTCGTAACGCTTTGATATGAACTCGCTGTTTTAGCATCCCATTGTATATGTTACAAAGTTCGCCCTTGTCCTTGTCATCATATCGCTCCTCCGCGCCTACGGGGCATCGCCTCACTCAATGCCTCACTCAATCAAGCAACGAGATGGAAAGTTATAAAAAAACGAGCCCAATCATAGTTGTTCAATCTAAAGTTGGCCCTATTAAAAAAAAACACCTGGCCGTCTCGTATCTAATCTGCAGACAGCATCAACAAAATAAAAACAGCCAATAACGAGAAGAAGAAAAATACGTGGATGATAATAATAATATCGCCCGCCTCTTCCTGGGCAGGGAAAATTCGATGCAATGCCAAAGCCAGAAACCAATTTATAGAGCACAGAGCAAACACATTTTTTTGTGTCGTTTTATTCTCCATCGTGGGAGAGAGAATGCCAAAAATCAACGCATCAAACAACAAACGCCCATTATACAATCCTCTCGTCTCTCAACCTTTCGTCTGTCAGATTCGCATTGGTAGCCTCACAGCTTTGCATGTGGGCATCGGGCATCGGCGGACCGTCAACTTGCCAGTCGACTAGACCTGCACCTGAGGGATATTATCCATGCTGCCGCCGTCATCAAGCCATTCCTTCTTGATGAGGCGCTCGCGCGCAGCAAACAGGTGCTTGTAAGCCGTCTTGACGGTGCCGTCGCTCACACCCGCCTGCTTGGCAATCGGCAGGGACGCGCGTGGCTCACCGACCAGGTGGCAGGCCATGTAGATGCACGCAGCAGCCACAGACAGCGGCGAGCGACCGGCCAGTGCCGAAATGTCGTTAGCCTGCTCGGCAAGGTCTCGCGAGATTTTGGAAATCTTTTGCTGGTTCTTGAAGCCAAGCTGAGACACATAACGGCTGCAGAGATCTTCGGCACCGACTGAAGTGTTTTCGTAGTTGGTGACCGTGTTCAAGCCAGTTGCACCTTCGCCTTCGGTGTCCTGCAGCTTCTGCAAAAAGTTTTGCAGCTGCTTGAAGACTCTGCCAACCTCCTTCTTGCTGACGCTCGTGAGGTTGAAAATTTCCCGAAACGTACGCGGAACGTTGTTCTGACGGCATGCGATAAAGATGCAGCCAGCGATGACCGCCTCCTGCGGCTTGCCCTTCATAAACTTGTACTTGTCCACAAGCTTAAAAATGTGCTTGGCGGCGTTGGAAACGTTCTGGCCCATGTTAATAGCCTCGCACAGCGACACAATCTCCTTGTAAGCCTGCATGAGGCCCTTTTGCTGCTTGTCCTGGTTGGTGTTGTTCTGCACACGCAGCAGGTTTTTGTGCTGTCGCGATTCGGAAAAGGCCACCGACGTAGCAAGTTGCTGTCCCTCGACGAATTCGTCTTGCGGACCACCAACACGGCTAGGGTCATCTCCGTTCTGATCATCGTTGGCAAAGGTACGCCATTCGGATCGGGTGTCGATGATGCGCGTGCCTACCACGACACCGCAGCTCTGGCAGACCATATCGCCACTTGAGAATTCCTCCACCAAGTTAGGCGGTATTTCCCGACAGTCGGGACAGCAGAGAGTATTACTGAGGTCCTCCTGGAACCCAGCGCCTGAGCCGTCACCGGCGGCAGGCGGAAGCATTTTGGGCGTGTACGCGTGAGGCGTGTACAAATTTGTGATCTCGTTGAAGACTTTGCGGGATCGCTTTGTCTCCTTTCGGCGTAGTCGAACTTGCTGTCGCTTTCGCTGGACCGTATTCTTTGCAGTCGTCTGCGGCTTTCCAGTTGTTGTGTCAATCAAGAGTCGATCGTGTAGGAGCTTGACGAAAAGCGGTGAATGCAGCTTGACGGCTGAACTGTTTCTGGCGAAAGCAGGCGAGGCGTCGAAGACGCAAAGTGGTCAAGCTTTGTCGCAAAGGGGAACAAGGAGTGGTTGTGTGTGTTTTTCACGCTAATAAACAGAATGCGGGCGTCTGCGTCGTGACTGATCACGATGCTCGAAGCGATTTAATTTTTTTCTGGGTTTTTTGTTCTTGTTTCTTGTCGACGATCGAAATCGACGCTACGGAGGGACCAAGCTTTTGCGTTCGAACTGAATCAAGGGCGCGATAAGCAATTTTCTTTCTTTCCTTCTTTCTAAAGGGAGAGTGGTGACGTGCGCACACGAAAAAATGAAGCGAGTGGATGGCGTCGCACTCTGCCAAACCGACCGTTCTGACCAGTGAAGGCGTCTGAGGGGCTCAGATCAGCGAAGAGTCGGCTCGAAGTGGTCGTCGCGCGGGCGCTCGATGCAGAGAACGTAATCGGACCGCACGGAGAGGAGCTGTTGCGATGGTTGACCGACTTCTGGCGGCGAGAGGACTGTCTATGGAGATGATGTTTGAGGGAGAAGTTGATGCCTGGCCTGGGGGACCAGAGGGGGCAAAAAGTATGTGCGTCAAGGCGGGCGCGCTACACAGAGGATGAATAAGCAGCCCGCTGTGTCCTTGACTCAGTGAGTGGTCAAGATTCGAATCTACATTGCAGGTGGCGGCCACGCTAGCGGGTACCTCCGGTCACGCATGGCTTTGTATGCAGAGCGATGTCGCTCCCAACAGGTCTGGACGGCACTGCACCCCTCCACATATTACGTCGCCAGTAGCCAATAGCGTCCACGAGGCTGCCCAGCCCGGTCTGATGAATGCGACGTCTGTTAACAAATCGCAACCACACTGGCTGACTCACTAGAGATCTGGCCAATTGATTTCGCTTGAGGTCTTTAATTGAGCTCTAATCACGAAACTTGGTTATTGTCGTATTATTTTCTGCTACATTTTAATACTGGCGTGACCGATTCTCTCAGACGCACACAATACACTCATCAAACATGGCCTCACAAACAGCTGCGGCCTCGGAGGGTCTGCCTCCCGTCGACATCAAGCCTCTTCTGGCCAAGATGTGGCCCAACGACAACCAGGTGACGCCTGATGAGATTGCTGAAGCCATATCGCACTTCTTCACAAACCAGGTTACGCCTGCGCAGACTGCGTCGCTGCTCATGGCCCTGCACTTTACCCAAATGGATTTCAAGCCTGAAGTTCTCGCCAAATGCGCCGCTTCCATGCTAAAAGCTGCCGAGCCCATCCCAGTTGAGGAGTTAAACGCCGTCATTTCTAAGCGCGGACACAAGGAGGGCAATTATCAGGGCGGACTGGTTCGTAACATCACGGCGCAAGTAAAGAGGCGACCTGCTAACGAGGTTGACACAGTGTGATATTGTCGGCACTGGGGGCGACTCTCACGACACATTCAACATCAGCACAACTGCGTCCATAATAGGCTCAGCACTCCTCCTAGTCTCAAAGCACGGCAACAAGGCCAGTACCTCCAAATCTGGCAGCGCCGACTTGATTGCCAAAATGCAGCCCCGCGCTCCTGTGGTGGCCGCCGTCACGCCACAAAACCTGGCCAAGGTCTATGCGGCCACCAACTACAGCTTCCTCTTTGCGCCTCTTTTCCACACCGGCATGCGCTATGTTGCGCCGATCCGCAAGCAGCTTCCCTGGAGAACAATCTTCAACAATGTCGGCCCTCTGGCCAACCCTGTCGAGGATGTGCTCGAAGCCCGTGTCATCGGCGTCGGCCGCAAGGATCTCGGCCCTGCCTTTGCTGAAGCGCTGCGCTCCTCTGGCTGCCGCAAGGCCATGATTGTCTGCGGCGACGAGGACCTGGACGAGCTGAGCTGCGCGGGCAAGTCGCACTGCTGGATGCTCAAGGAGCGGACGCCGGGTGGCGAGATCTATGTAGACTACTTCACCGTCGAGCCTAGCGACTTTGGCGTCTCGGCACATACCCTCGCTGACGTGTCGTCGGGCAAGGGGCCCGAGGAGAATGCAGCCATCCTGCAGCGCATTCTCCACGCCGAGTTGCCCGACCACGATCCGCTGATTGAGTTTGTCCTCATCAACGCTGCGGCGCTGTTTGTTGTCGCGGGCGTCTGCGAGGCCGACTCGAGCAGCATGGGCGAGGGCGACGACGGCAAGGTCATCACCGAACGCGGCCCAGGTGGCCAGCGCTGGAAGGAGGGTGTACGCCGCGCCAAGTGGGCAATTCACAGTGGCGAGGCGTGGAAGCAGTGGTCGGCCTTCGTGGACATTACGAATGAGCTGGGTGCTTAAAATGAGACACGGATATGGAAGACGTGAAAACACTGTTCATAGATTTACTTTTGTTATCAATCTTGTTAATACAAAACCCCAGAAGCTAGTGTAGTTTGGGCCAATTTTACACTTTCATTATTCGTTAAGCAAGGTTTTCAATCCTCCCTATCAGCTAGTATGCCGACCCTCTCCTCATCGCCGGATGCAACTCTTGCGGGAGAGTAGACTGAAACACAGTCTTCTCGGACGCCCTGTCGGATTCTTGCCATTCTCTTCGCAGCGGCGAGTGGTTGTGGTGTGGTTTGGCGTTGTATTGAGGCAGCTGCGGATTGCTCTGGCTTCGGGCGTGTGATGGAAACTCGTGTAGGTGGATATCTTTCATCGCAAATTTGGTTTCATCCGGTGCGGGTCCGTCTTGCTGGTTTTCTTGGTTGATTCTGCGCATGTGCTCGATCCATGCTTGGTGGTGGACTTCGATGGGAACGTCGTGGGACGTTGGTCGAGGCTGTTGAAGTTTCTTTGCCCTGTAGCGGCGAGCAACGTAGATGATGCAGGCGGCGAGACATGGGATGCAGATCGAAAGAGGAACCACAATCATCCAAATTTTCTTTTCGCTCTCCAGAAGCGCGCCAGACTGCTCGTTGGCTGGGAGAGTTGTCATTGCTGGCGCCATTTCGACAGAGTTTGTAGTGGAAGTGTAAGTATAAGAGCAGCAAAAAGGATATCACAAGAGCATCGGTATAGGTCTTTACGTAGAAGGGAGATGCTATTTAAAGAGAAATCATCTCGGCATTTACCGTCCAAGCCGCCAGCGAGCACGGCTGGGTGACGAGATAAGCTGCCCATGTCTGTCTGGTGGCTGAATTACAAACAGGACTTGCTTTCACAAATTACCTAGGCGCCTCTAGCATCGCGAAGCAAGAAATGGTCTACGCGTATCATGCTCACCGCTGATTGGATAGCTGCAGCAGGGCTGGCACAACGGGCGTCGCGAGGACCGACTGAGCGGGCGTCCAGGGCTGCGAGGTTGCCACAAAAATAGCAAACAAACTAGGATCATGTGCATTCTAGAAGGATGTGATGGCTTCTGGCGTCTTTCGTGGCTGACCGGCGAAGGCCCGTGCAAAATAATGCGACTGCATGGTTTCGCTTGTCATTGTCTGCGTTGTTCATGGAGGGTTTTGCGTTGCTTGGTCGCCTTGTGAGGCTGGTCGTCATGGCTTGCTGCATGCAAGTCGCATCATGGACCGCGCAGAGGCCATGGCATCGCACGCTCTTGGGCTTGGTGGGGCACAGAGGCGATGGTCGATTAAAAAATATTTGCGACGGCTTGCAAAATGGTAAATGTGATATGCAACAAATATGCAAGACTGGGGATGGCCTCATCAAACAGGTCAGCACAATGGGATCGGTCACTACGCCGTACTCCGATACTCCGAAAGAGTGCCAAATCGCTCCAGGTGTTGCAGCGAACAGGAGGGCGCTATATTGGCCACTGCAGCGATCTGGCGGTCAAATCTTGGTGGCATTTTGCGGGGAACCGCAGCTCGGTGCGAAGGCCGGTACCCGTCCACCGCCTAAAATTTCTAGCTTCAGCGCGTTGCAGCGCTCGACAGCGCATCCAGCCTCTGCAAACACGCTGCAAATCCACTGACCCAGCGGACCGCTCAGTGGATTTGGTCGTCCCGACGGGCACCGACCTGCCCGGAGCTTTGACCCGCTCCTTGGAGCTGGTCCGATGCCGCGGCTGGCCGCAGTAGCCTCTCTCTTCCTCTACATAACCGCATCTTTTGCTGCAGCCCGTATCGTGATACAAACACATCCGCTCTCTTTGAAACGCCGTTTGTGTTTACAATATTTAGTCGGTCAAGGACGCAATTGTACAGCATGGCCAGTGCTCGCAGAATGGCCCTGGCGGCCGTCAATGGCTGCCGGCGGTCTGCCCAGCCACTCACACAGAGCACGCGACGCTGGTACTCGGCGTCCTCCGCTGGCACGCCGCTGCCTTTGGAAGGATATCGCGTACTGGACATGACGCGAGTCCTTGCAGGTGTAAGTTGAACGTTGTTTGCGTGTTATTGACCATTGACAGGAGCTGACCCTTTATAGCCTTATTGCACACAAATTCTTGGTGATCTTGGGTGCGTCTTACATGGGCACAGGTCCGCTTTCACATACTAACTTGTGAGCCAGCGCCGAAATCATCAAGATTGAGCATCCCGTCCGCGGTGACGACACAAGAGCTTGGGGCCCTCCTTACGCCAAGTACACTGAAGAGTCGGGCAAATCGGGTCCCGGCGAGGCCGCTTATTTCCTCGGCGTACGTTCGCGTCTGCATCTCACCCATGGTCGCGAAATCTCACTCACAGCCAATAGGTCAACCGCAACAAAAAGTCAATTGGTCTCTCCTTCCAACACAAAGATGGCGTCGATATCCTGCACAAACTTGTTGCTAAGTGCGATATTCTGGTTGAAAACTACCTGCCAGGCACGCTAAAGAAATACGGCATGGACTACGAAACGCTGCGCAAGATCAACCCTGCTCTCATCTATACATCGATCACCGGTTATGGCCAAACTGGCCCTTACTCCAGTCGAGCTGGATACGATGTCATGGTTGAAGCTGAGTTTGGCCTCATGCATATTACTGGCGCTCGCGACGGTCCTCCTGTCAAGGTCGGCGTTGCGGTAACGGATTTGACCACTGGTCTTTATGCTAGCAACAGCATCATGGCGGCCTTGCTAGGGAGAGGCAAGAGCGGCAAGGGCCAACATATCGATGTGGCTCTGAGCGACTGCCAGACGGCAACCCTGGCAAACATTGCCAGCAGCTGTCTTATTAGCGGCAAGCGTGATACCGGCCGATGGGGAACAGCACACCGTATGTTTAACCACCGACGAAGAATATACAGCAAACTGACAATTTTTAGCTTCTATTGTTCCCTACAAGTCATTCAAGACCAAAGACGGCGATATTCTCTTTGGTGGTGGCAACGACCGCCTCTTCGGCGTCCTCTCCGAGGGCCTCGGTATGCCTCAATGGAAGGATGATGCCAAGTTCAAGACCAACGCCGACAGAGTTGCCAACCGCGTCGAGCTGGAAGACAAGATTGAAGCCATTTCACAGCAAAAGACGACCCAAGAGTGGCTCGCCGTCTTCGAAGGCAAGGGCATGCCCTACGCCGCCGTCAACGACGTCCAGGACACGCTCAACCTCGAGCACACCAAAGCCCGCAACATGGTCGTCGAGGTCGACCACGCCGGCTGCGGTCCTATCAAGCTGGTGAACTCGCCCGTGAAATTTTCTGAGACGCAACCCGGCGTCCGCACGCCACCACCCATCCTGGGCCAGCACACCAACGAGCTGCTGTCGGAGCACCTCGGCATGAGCGGCGCCGACATTGCGGCGCTGAAAGAACAGGGAGTTATCGGTTAATTCTGGATGAGAATCTTAAACTGCTAGAATAGATAAATATACAATGTACATTATCAATCTGAGTTAAACTGAAAAATGGAAATGAATTGTTTGAGTGGAGTCACGTGATCCATTCGCCGAACGAGGACGGTGGAGGCTGGGCAAGAAGCCATTCTGAACCTCAATTATTGACGGAGTAGACGAGTCGATTGAGACAGTGCAGTTTGGGTCAATTCATTTTATCAAGATTGAAATAATCTGCTTCAAAATTGCAATGCGCATCATCAGTTGACCCAGCGGATCGCCCGTGCTTACTCCAATTTCGACGTCGCACCACCTCACGAACCATCATTACACAAGGCAGATCTCATCTTCAACGCTGCCATGGAGCCCGAAATCGCAAATCGACGGCCAGAGCGCAATGCTCTTCTAGTCCACCCATATGTCACAGAGCCCGGCGTGCAAAATCAGTGTACATTGCCACCAGAATCTCGTCTTCCGCAATTCACTCAAGCTTCCTCGCTCATCTTGAGTCGCATAAAAAGCACCCGCTCCACGCCACCCAAATCTAGCGCCAATGGCCAGACAGACAGTACCGAAACGAAAGATATTTTAATCGACGACCTCACATTACCACTCCCGTTACCTGAGGGGTCGTCACAGTCCCCTTCAGCGCTAGAACTGGAATATTTTTATGACGACGACAGCTTCGAAACAGCGGGCGTCGACTTCGCGCAAGAGTCTATTCCATTCCGTCCCCCCTATGAGCCAGCTGATGAATCTGGCCAGATTCCGGATGCACCGGCAGAGCTTACCAGAGAAGAAGTCATCGAGGCGAAAAGACAAGAGTGGCTGGCGGGGCTGCCCGAGGGCGTGGCGCCAGCGAAGCCAGAGCTCGTCGGGTTTCCCGCCGGTCCTGAAGCGTCCGCATCGACATTGACAAATTACTTTTACGGTAAATCAAAGACCGACCTCCTCAATATTTTGTCCTTCTCGGACCAGCTTGAGCCGCAGCTCCTCGTGGACCTGTTCGTTGCCGTCGCAAAAAAGCACCCCGAGCTCCCCATCTTTGACGCGCCTGACTGGGAGGACAAGGTCCGCGAGCAGGAGGTCATCAAGGCGGCCGCGCTCGCCGCCGCGCATGCCAGGGTGCGGGCCCATCAGCGGGCTCGCCACGGGCACACGCTACTGAATCCGAGAATGCGACAGAAGCGTAAGGGCGTGAGGAAGATTGTCAAGATTGCCACCACGGCGGAGTCGGCGGGCAAGACGATCGTGATACAAGAGGAGGAGAGCGAGGAGGAGGATTTGCTGCCTCCTACGTGGCCCAAGGCTGGAGAGGGCCTGTATGCGCAGCTGCCATTTGAAGACCGAGACACGTTGTACTTGGCAGACGACGGGGACGACGAGGCGTTTAGCCATTTCATGGTGGATGGGCTGGGGAATCTGACAACCCTTGCCGCTTGTGGATGATGTACAGTATACTATCCCATGTATTTTATAATGATACCCATTACTCGAAGAACGAGCCCAATACCTTACCTACATTTGCCAGTGCCCTGACCAATCCGTTTTTGACATGGTTTTGAAAGCATCCAAGTCACACAACTTTGCTACTTGTAGTTACGTGACTGCTCATGGCGCAGATGGGTAAATGCACGCAGTGAACTACTCCGTCGACCGTCGCGAAACTACCCGAGTACAACAAACAGGAGACGACAATGTATACACTAACAGCTTACACGCCTAATACTGTACAACCGGTATGTAGACCATTGGCATTCGTCGCCGACTACCAGCTACTTAGACCTGATCTCTGGCAACGCTCTACACGCTTGCCTTGTAGATGCATTGACAGGCTACAGCTTCTACACTCTAGAACTTGAGCGCCCCTTTCAAAAATTCCAGCTGCTTGGACAGTACTGCGTCAACGTCACCAAATGCCCAATCCAGATGGCCCTTGCCCGGAAGCAAGTGGAATGTCTTGGGCTCGCCCATCGCCGCAAAGGCCGCCATTTGGTCCTTCGCAGGGCACTCGACGTCATTCTCAGGCGTTACCATCATGGCTGGAGTAGGGCTCACGTATCTTATCAGCGTCATGATGTCCCACGAGTAACCGTTATAGTATGACTGCACTGTCACCCGATTCTCCACCGGGATCTTGAGCCTCTCCAGCGTCGGAATGAAGTCTGGTCCAAACATTGGGCCCAGGGGAACGGTGCCATCCTCGTTGACGTATGGGAGGTAAATTGGATCTGGGGGTGGAGTGTCTGGGGGACGGTAGTTAGCTCAATTGATGGCGGCGTTGGAGATGAATGAGGTTTGTCGTACCTTGTGTCTGTCTTGTGAGACGGGCAGCGCGGTCCTGCATGGCCAGTTCTAGAACTGCCCTTCGACGTTCAGGAAAGCCATGAATGTCGATGATCGGCGCCACGGAGATGACAGCGTGAACTCGCGGACTGTAGAGAAATATGTGTCAGCAAGTGGTAAGCTGTATGCAGAGCTGTAGCTGGAGAACCGACGCACTCCAATGCTGTCGCTGCGAGGCACATGTTTCCGTCAAAACAGAGACCCCAGAGCGCAATCATCTCGGGGTTTACCAGCTCGTGGCAGGAGAGATACGTGACGGCATCATGGAAATCTTCGATCCGTTTGCGAGGGCTTGTCTGATGGGGAGCCAAGGTTAGACATATATGTCCTGATTCACAGGTTGCGACTTGGGGAGCAAAGACGCGAGCACGCCGGCCTCACATCATTTCTAGGCTCGCCGTCACTCGAGCCAAGAGTCCTATGGTCGAAAATAAGTGCAGTGATATTCTGCTTCTGATACCACTGGGCAATATCAGGAACGAATGCCTCCTTGGGCATATTGAACTAAAGGTCCTATGCTTTAGTACTGCGGAATCCGGTGGCAGGAAATCGATATTATAGGTCTCATACACCTGGAGAAATTATTATTCCCGGCCCATACTCTGCGGCCGGGTAAAGCCAGCCGCGCAGGGTCAGGCCATCAAGAGTTGGGAAGCTAACATCGAGGCGAGAAGGCATCGTGGCAAGTGAAATACGTAGAAAGGTCTAGCGATTACGGTTACGGTGTTCCTGGTCAATATACGCCCAGGTACCATATATTTAACGGTCACCGTTCTAGTCGGAACTTGGATCGGGGGTCATTCTGCTTTTGCCGAATGGGTGCATCAGAAGTCTCGGAAAGATCGGAGAAGCGGAACTCCGGGAGTGGATATTCGGGATCCCGACTGTTGTGCCTGCAGCGCGGCTTCCGCGACGCCAAAAAATAATCCTACCAGAGACGCATGAGTGGAGAAATTGATGGTATCCTGGTACGAACAAAAGCGATAATTTGGACGGACACTTGGGCAGAAGGCTTATACAGTTCAAGGCACAATGGCCTTCACCCGACTTGTAAGTGGCGTCATAGAAATACTCGTCGGCTATTTGTGTCTTGGATTTACACATATGTGCTTCGTTTGATCACTGTCTTTTCTGAATCCCATGTCTAAGTCGTTCGTTTGAATGAGAATACTCCAAGTGTCGGCACCCTAGGCTCCATGGCTAAGTTTGGCCGTTCGTACACCTAGATCAAGCTCAACGCTATCTCGATGCAACCTTGCTGGCGTGCAGCGGACCTAATTTTCATGGCAGCAAAGCGCAAACCCAAGCCTTTTATCGGCATCTTAGGATACCAGCAACATACATCGACAAAAATACCCTGCCATTTTATTTACTAAGAAAATATTTGATAGTTACCAACGTCAAGTATGGCACAGCGTCTTGGCCAGTTGCATTTAAGTCCTTGGCGATCCCGCCACCCTAAACTTCTGTATGTAGGGGCACGACAAGCTTTTTACCTTTGACGGTACCGGCTTTCAAGTCTTGCAATCCGTGATTAATACTCGGCAAACCCCCGTCACGGATCTCGATGGGGTGATTTCGGATTTTTCCCTCTCGTATCCAGCGCTCGGCGAGTTTGTAGAAGGTGCTGGCGAATTCGCGGTGCCTAGGCGTGCTAGCGCGGCCATACACACCAGCTAGCTTGCAACGGTCGCCAAGTAATGTATTGGCCATGATCCAATCAGCGCGGACATCTCGTCGCTTGTATTTGACTGTATTGGCCGTAGGCTCCAGTGCGATATACGAACCGCCCTGGGCCCCCATAGCCTCGTAACAGAGACCCATGGTGTGGGCATCCGTGACACAATCTAGCACGAGTGCCAGTTTGTTATCCGTGTGCAACCGTATATCGGCACCGCACGTCGTCGAATGGTAATCGAAGCAGGCCGTTGCACCAAATGACTTGCACAATTCGTTGCTGGCGGGTGAGCAGGTGACAATGGGGTTAAATCCGGCACTGTGACGACAGAATGTTAGTACGCGACCGCATGTCGGCTTGCTGAGCGCACAACGACAAAGCTAATACAGACAGTTTCAGTAATTGTGTCGCCATTGTTCCCGAGACCGAGGCACCACCTGATATTAATACCGTGGCGGTTTCACTGTTTTCGTCTTCGGGATGCTTCATCGTGCTGGACCCGTCATCTCTCTCTGGCAGTGGCAGGTTGAGGCCGGGCTCCTGGAACAGCGCCAAGCCGGCTACGCCAATAGCCATACCCAGGGAGCATGCCTCATTCATTTGCATGTCGTCGGGAATGTGACAGCTCAGGTCTTCGACGGCCAGGGCATACTCGGCAAATCCGCCATGGGTGTTGAATGCGAGTACGCGATCACCAACGCGGAAGCGTGTTGTGCCTGGGCTAGAAGCTACGACGACTCCCGCAAAATCGCAGCCGCCCACATGGGGCCCGGGAGTTGGCAATCCAAACTCGACTATTTTGGAGTCGTAATGATTCAGCGCAACGGCATGCACGCGGACCAGCATTGTGCCTGGCTGCAGTGCCGGCTTTGGGACGTCAGTCATTGGGTGATACCCGCTTGATTGATTGCTAATTGCAGCTTCCATGGTTGTCTTTGGCGCCATGCCTGCTTCAATAGCTGAGAAGCCCTGGGCGAAAAAAAAATGTTGGAAAAGGAAGCATTCGTCAGTATAAAACTGCCTATAGTCAAAGACTAAAGATAACTAGTACTTGTTAATAAATAGAAAGATGGTAAACATCAGATCAAGCGGGGCATCGGAGTTCCGTCCTGGAGATGCGACGGCGCCCAACCCGACCACCGATCTCTCCGACGTAGCACTTATACGTAGTACTGCAATTCGGCCATCGGGGCGCCACGTCGATCCCTGCCGGATTCCAATACAGCAGGAACGAAAAACAGCTGCAATGCGGGGAGAATTCTTTAGATGATAGGGCAAGCAACGCTCATATATATGCATACCTGTTGTGCCCCTGCCTGTCTCTTCTGCAATCTGCTCAACCTGCACTTCATTACTCGTGTAGTTAAAAAAGTCTGGATTACGATTTACGCCACCTTGAAGATGGGCGAATACGTGTGCGAACCCCGTTTTACCAGCGAGCCCATTGCGATCGTGGGGAGCAGCTGTCGCTTCCCTGGTGGTGCTTCGTCTCCATCTAAGCTTTGGGAGCTTCTACGGCAGCCTCGTGACGTATTGTCAGAGATACCGCCTAGCCGCTTCAACACAATCGGGCGTTACCACCCGGACAGTCAACATCATGGCGTCAGTAATCAGATCGCTAGTAATATGAAATCGATTTCTAACTTACCGGGCAGAGTACCAACGTCCGCCATGCGTATCTACTGGACGAAGACCCCAGGGTGTTTGACTGTGACTTCTTTAGCATCAGCCCCAGGGAAGCCGAGTCCATGGACCCGCAACAGCGTATGCTCCTTGAGACAGTATATGAGGGCATAGAGTCGGCTGGCTATTCTATACAGCAGCTTCGCGGGTCAGCCACAGCTGTTTTCGTCGGCGTTGCTTTCCTCGATTATCAGTCCGTCTCGGTGCGGGGTCTGGAAAGCTTGCCGCAATATCATGCCACCGGCGTTGCCATGTCTGTGCTAGCAAATCGGATTTCATACTTTTATGATTGGAAAGGGCCTTCCGTGGCCATGGACACAGCCTGCTCGTCCAGTATGGTGGCCCTTCACCATGCTGTCCAGACACTACGCAGCGGTGAGGCTGACATCGCTGTAGTGGCAGGGTCGAGCTTGATACTTGGCCCAGAACCATTTATCTCTGGATCAAATGTGGGTGACTTCGGGTTCGCAGTATTTCTCATCAACGTTAAATCATGCTAACCATTGCTCAAGCTTAACATGCTGTCTCCTAATGGGCGCTCCTACATGTGGGACAAAGACGCCGACGGGTACACACGCGGAGAAGGGTTTTCGGCAGTCATTTTGAAAAAGTTAAGCAGAGCTATCGCGAACGGTGATCATATTGAATGCATCATTCGTGAGACCGGTGTCAACCAAGACGGCCGGACTGCAGGTTAGTGCCCAGATGTGCAACACCGACATATATTGCTAATACCCTTTGCAGGCATTACAATGCCCAGCTCCACGGCGCAGGCTGCTCTCATGGCATCTACATATGCCCGAGCCGGACTTGATCTGACGTGTGAGCGCGACCGGCCGCAGTACTTTGAAGCCCATGGCACGGGAACGCAAGCGGGTGACCGTAAGTGTGTTCTGACATTGGACAATAAACAGAAGCTGACTCTAGTTTTAATAGCCAGAGAAGCACAAGCAATATCCGATGTTTTTTTCCCGAAAGCATACAAGGGAAACAGTGAGCTGTTAGTCGGCTCAATCAAGACTATCATCGGTCATCATGAAGGTGGCGCAGGACTTGCGAGTATTATCAAAGCGTCGTTGATTTTGCAGCATGGCCAGATACCCGCAAATCTACATTTCAACAGCCTAAATCCTGATGTACGGCCATTCTATCATCACCTTCGAATCCCGACAGAGCTTGAACCCTGGCCAGCCCTGCCTGATGGATGTCCGCGACGCGCCAGCGTCAATAGTTTTGGGTTTGGAGGGACTAATGCGCATGCTATTCTCGAGAACTGGGGAGAATGTGATGAGGGCGATCCCGGTGGTCGTCATGGTGTTGGGTGTCTTTTTGTACTCTCCGCTCACTCGGCTCAGGCGCTGGCTGCCAGAGCAATGCAGCTCCGCGACTATTTACACTCACACCCTGAAGTCAACATGGAGCGCTTTGCGCGTACTTTGTTTCAGCGCGGAGATTTTCCATTCCGCGTGGCATTCTCAGCCACCGATGCCCAGCAACTGGCGAGGAAGCTTGAGTCCAGCGCACTCAACAAGAGCACACGCGTCATGACCATCCCGCAGTCTCTCCCCGTCCGCATTCTTGGTATAATCACTGGCCAGGGTGCCCAGTGGCCTACTATGGGTGCCGGCCTGCATGCGTCGTCGGAGGTCTTCCGCAATGCCTTTCTACGAATGCAGCAAAGCCTCGATAGCTTGCCAGAGAAGCAGGACCGCCCTAGTTGGACACTACTGGGTGAATTGAGTGCCCCTGCTTCAAATTCCCGCATGAACGATGCCTCTATATCGCAACCACTATGTACGGCTCTACAGGTAGCGCTGGTTGATATGCTTCGAGCGGCTGGCGTGCAGTTAGCAGGCATCGTCGGACACTCTTCTGGCGAGGTAGCAGCTGCCTACGCTGCCGGCTACATTGACTCTCACGATGCTATACGCATTGCGTACCTCCGCGGCCAACACTCGTACCTGGCCCAAGGGCCAGATGGTCAAGAGGGAAAGATGATGGCTGTGGGCATGTCGCAGCCCCAGGCAAAAGCCTTCTGCGCCGAGTTTGGCAACACAATAAATGTGGCAGCAAGCAATTCGACGCGAAGTTGTACCTTGGCAGGAAACGCCTTGGCGATCAATGAGGCTCGAGAAAAGCTAGAGGAGGCGGGTGTGTTTGCCCGCGTCTTGCAGGTCGATAAAGCATATCATTCCAACCACATGTTGCCCGTCGCCCAGCCGTATCTGGAATCTCTGCGGAAATGCAAGATCAACGTCCGACACGGTCGTATTGATGGCTGCCCATGGTATTCGAGCGTATGGGGGTCCAGTGGGAGAAGCCGCTCATTCATGGAACAAGACGAGGCAGCTTCTCTCAAAGGTCAATATTGGGCTGATAATATGATCAACCCAGTGTTATTTGGTGATGCGATCCAGCGAGCTATTGACGAAGGTCAAGTTTACGATTTTGTGGTAGAAATCGGTCCCCATCCTGCCCTGAAAGGCCCCGTCTCGGAAACCATTACGAACATGACGGCAGTTAGTCTGCCCTACTGTGGCTTGCTAAAGCGCGGCCAGCCGGACGTGGAGGCATTCACCGATGCGCTTGGACTTTTGTGGCAGTCTTTTAGCGTACAGGGCAGTTATCCATTAGTTGGATACAAACATTTGCGCCGAGTCTTTGCGAGTGGTGAGGAGGATACCCGAGGTCCAGCTCTCCTAAACGACTTGCCGCCGTACCCCTTCACCCATGACATGATTCACTGGAGGGAATCCCGCGCGTCGGCGCTGTTCCGAACGCAGAGTCAGCCACCACATCAACTCCTTGGAACCAGTATGGTGCTTGGTAGTGACGGACGGCGTGAAGTTCACTGGCGGCAGGTGCTGCGGCTCGCTGAGGTCCCTTGGCTACTCGGCCACAAGATTCAGGGAGAATACCTATTCCCCGCTACCGGATACGTTACAATGGCCTATGAGGCAGCAATTCGCCTTGTTCCAACAGCTCAGACAATAAAATTGATGGATCTACGTGACATTGACATCTTTCGGGCAATCAACCTTCAGCCTGACTCGCCTGGAACTGAGATTCTGTTCACTATGCATGTCACAGACCAGTCTGATAACACCATCTCTGGGAGTTGGGCCTGCTATAGTGCTCCAGCCGATGTCGACCGCGGTTACAGCCTTGCAGATGCACCTACTCAGGCCAAAGCCCACGCAAAGGGCGTTGTGCATCTTGTACTCGGCGCACCCACACTCGACGTCCTGCCGCAGAGGATAGAATCGCCACTGCCTCTGAGTTCAATCGACATTGGAGAGCTTTACGAGACTTTATCAGCAATAGGTCACGAGTACACAGACAAGTTCCAAGCAGCTGCGATTATGCGGCGCCTTCATCATTCTGTCGTCACCTTCCCGCCAACTTGGAGTGAATCCGAGCTGCTCACTCGGCCAGATATGAACCCAGCGGCTCTTGACACTGCGATGCATGGCCTTCTCTCTGCGTTCTCGTACCCTGGCGATGGACGACAGCGCTCGGTCTATCTACCAAAGCGCATTGACAGCATACACATCAGCATGATGCCTCTGGCACGAGCCACTGATTCGGCGAATCACGAGCTCAAGGCTGATTGTTTCCTGACGCATGCCGATGCCAGCCAGATCAGCGGCGACTTGAACGTTTTCGCCTCCACTAGCGGAGAAACGCGGGTCCAGGTGCGCGGCATACATTTGTCGGCGCTGCCAGGGTCACAGCTACCTGATCGCGAACTGTTTGCCCAAGAAGTATGGAAGCGCGATGCCCAGTTTGGCATTGAACCTGGGCACGAGGCTTGTGTGACAGCCGACAGGCTGAAGGTCGGGGAGATGGCAGCGCGCCTTGTGCTGTTTTATTGCCGCAAGCTAATTTCCCAAATCAAGCCGTTTGAGACAATTTTAATGAGCAAGAACCGAAAGAACCTGATTGACTGGGTGTCTAGAGATCTCTTGCCCCAGACTCAATCGGGGGTACATCTTGAGACAAAGAGCACGTGGCTTGACGAGGAGAGCGAAAACGCCTTGGACTACGATATCAATAGCTCTGGGCTTAGAGGCTCTGCGGATGTTGTACTAATACGCGCTCTCGGGTCTAATCTTCCCTCCATTACCCGCGGCCTTACAGCAGCTGTGAAAGTAGCCGAGACTAGCGACGCTCTTGAACAATTTTATGCCGATGGTAATGGCTTCCGTGAGGCTATACACAACACTACGGCCCTAGTGGCCCAACTCAGCCATCGCTACCCGGCCATGAACATTGTCGAGGTAGGCTGCTCTTTTGGTCCTGGCTTGCGGCGTGCGGTACTGGACGCAGTCGGCAAACGCCGTTTCAAGTCCTACACCGTCACTAATGCCCTGGCACCAGTTGACCAGGAGCCGAAGGTCGTCTTTCAGCCGCTCGACATGGCTAAAGATCCTGTCCGCCAAGGTTTCACTGAGGGGACTTATGACCTTGTGATTGCTACAACTTCCTACTCTACCAATATTTCCGAGGAGACTTTAGGTTATGCTCGGAAACTTCTCCGTGCAGGCGGCATCCTGATCCTGGTGGCGATGACAGCCGACTATCTCCCCGTTCGGTTCATCCTATCCATGCTTCCAGGGTCGTGGCTAGAAAAGGAAAACAGGCAACCACAGATTGTCGGTGTTTCTGAGTGCGACCTCATGTTGAAAGCGGCGGGGTTCTCCGGCGTTGACGTGAGCTCCAGCGCTTCTTTTTGCAGCGTCATGCTCTCGCAGGCCCTGAACAAGGCGGTGACGGTAATTCGCAATCCCATGAGCTTGACGCCGCAGGTGGGAGTAGAGATCTTGGTGGTACACGACCCAGCACCCAGTGATGTTGTGACGAGTCTGTTGCTCCAGGTGAAAGAGCAGCTGGGTCATGTAGGAGAAGTGAGAGACATTTCTGGTCTTGATAACATATGCGTTCCTCCCGGTAGCATTGTACTCAATCTTTGCGACTTGGACAACCCGGTCTTTTCCCAGATGGAGGAGCCACGTTTCCGAGGCCTACAAGAAGTTATGCGCCATGCCGCCGTCCTTCTCTGGGTCACAAAAGGCGCACAAGATGGCACAATTCCCGAGAATAGTATGGTACTGGGATGGAGCCGATCAGCTCGGCTCGAGCGGATCTCGTTGCGAATGCAGATACTAGACGTTGCACAGGAAACATGCACGCTGGAGGCTGACATGATTGTCAAGTTGCTGCTCAACTTGGCTGCCACCGATAACGATGTTCAAGACATGATCTGGACTCTGGAGCCGGAGCTGGTGCTGAAAAATGACGCGCTCTTAATATCAAGAGTGTGGCCTGTTGATCAGATGAATGAGCTTTCTGATGCGCGGTGGAAAGAAATTACTGTCGAGACAGCCGCAACGAGCCAGTTCATTAAGTTGAGCGAGAGCGGGCAGCTCACAGTAGGACAGCAATACAACAACGATGCCAAAATACCAAACTGGGAAGTTTTGGCATCTTCTGGTTGCAGATTCCTTTTTCAAGGCGAGCAGGTGGCCAAGCGGTTCTGCATCCTTCGCAACCCTGAGTCTAGCGAAACGCTACTCGTGTTAACTAGTCCCTCGGCCCTGAACCTCCAAGACTCAGGTATTGACTTCATCTGCCATTATGACAACCACGATTATGACAGCCAAGCTCTTAATTATAGCCACCGTTTACATCATCTGTTACGAAGGGCAATGGCAGAAGCTACGTTATGCCAAGTTAGCGGCCATGTGTGGGTGCACGGCGCCCCTGCTTGGCTCGCCTCGGAGTTGGACCTTGTTGCACTACGGCGTGCCGACATTCAAATTCAGCAAACCACCAATGATTCCGACAGGGACACTGAGAATATCACGTTTTTGCACCCCTTTGCCATGGAGCGCGACTTGGTACTGGCCATGCCAGCAGGCGCCTCGACATTCATCTGTTTAGAGGATTCAAAGCGAGGTGACGCGCTCGTTAATCTTGTTCGCACATATCGACCAGCCATGAAAGTTGAACGACTAAGTCTATCGCCAGAAAGCTGCAATGGCGTTGTCTGCAGAAACCTCGCTCAAGCGACACTCGCCAGCCTGTCTCAGACGCTGTCCGTCAGCAATATCCGCCCGACGTGTCTACCTGCCAATGGGTGCATCATCGCCGTACAAGCTATACCGAAAGAAAATTTATATGCGCTTCCGCCGGTGGCAGTATTCGACCGGACCACGGTCTCGACTGTGACGGCCAAGTTGCTGCCTCCGAGCCACGCAGGCCTCTTCTCTGCTGACAAGACATATCTTCTCATCGGTCTGACCGGCGATTTCGGCATCTCTATATCAAACTGGATGTTCGAAAACGGTGCGCGAAATGTCGTCCTAGCGTCACGCAGCCCAACCGAGTCACAGCCCTTGGTCGACCTCGCGGCCTCGGTCCACGGTGCCATTCTGCGCTTCATGGCGGTGGACATTTGCAGCCGCACATCCCTCTCAGCCGCCTGGTCCGAAATCCATGCTACCATGCCTCCAGTAGCAGGAATTATGCACGGCGCCATGGTCATGCGTGACCATCTGTTTGTCGACCAACCGTGGGTTGAGTTCTCGGCTGTTCTTGGTCCCAAGGTGACGGGAACGCGGAACCTGGCGGCGCTGCTGGAAGAGGAGGTGATGAAACTGCCAACGCAGCAACTCGATTTTGTCGTACTATTCTCCTCAGCTGTCGCGATTGCTGGCAACGCAGGACAGACAGCGTATGCAGCGTCCGGCTGGTTCATGCAGGGAATGGCGAGTGAGCTGCAGCGACACGGGATAAAAGCCTCGGTCGTACACATCGGGCCGGTGCGTGGCTTGGGATACTTGCACCGACAGGAGAGACGTAAAGAGATGGAACAGTCGATTCACAAAATTTATTCCGCCATCGGTGAGGTGGACCTGCTAGACATGCTGGCGGAGGCTATCGCCGCCGCTGGTCGTGGGCCCGGTCGAGGAGCTATTGGGATCATTACAGGCATTGGCAGTAGCATCTCGGACTACTCATGGCGTGACCAGCCGCGACTCTGGCACTATATAAAATCAGATGCGGACGGCGACGATGCCGTGAGCCAGATAGATGGCGCTCTCTCGCTAAAGGCTCAGTTAGCCGCAGCCACGGGCGACGAGAATACTTGCCTTGAGCTCCTGCTCTGGCATTTTGGGATGGCTCTCTGCGCCATGTTGCATACGAAGTTGGAGGAATTGGAAACCAGCATGCCTGTTGCAAGCCTGGGAATTGACTCACTCGTGGCGGTTAGAGTCAGAGAGTGGTTTATGCACCAAATTGGCGTCGAGGTATCGGTGCTCAAGGTCATGTCCGCAAACGTAACGCAACTGGAACTTTGTAAAGACGTTTTGGTCATATGGAGGAAACAGAATGAACTTGAGTAATCTGTCAATTCAAGATATGGCTGTGGATTATGGCTGTGCGCGGTCTCGGCATGCCGTCTATGTATATGAAGGTATTTGGCGCCTCCAGTTGGATCGCAGGTAGCTAGGCTGACCGTTGAGTAGAGAGATAGTGGCCTAGTTGATCTGTAGCATGGCATTAAATCCTATCCTAAGTAATACTGTCTATTTCAGTAGCCATTTGTCGTAGCAAAAACTTTTGAATTTTCCCACTTGCTGTTTTCGGAAGTTCCTCAACGCAGAAGACAGTTTTTGGCACCAGATGAGGAGACAGTTTCGTCCGAACCCAGTGCTGTATGGCGTGTTTGCTGAGCTGGTATTCCTGTGCCATATTGCAAGGCTGTTCGTGGTTGGTATGAGCATCTTTGGGGACAAGTTCCCACCCACGGTGTAATATTATAAATGCACCGATAGCCTCGCCCAATCGACTGTCCGGAATACCAACCACGGCAACTTCCATGATGCCCGGCAACTGCAACAAACAATTTTCAATCTCAAGAGGATGAATGTTCTCACCGCCTCTTATTATCAAGTCCTTAATCCGCCCAGTAATGGCTACATAGCCGTTTTCATCCATCACAGCCTCATCACCCGAGTACATCCAAGCTGTTTTGCCGTTAGGCTCCATGACCAGGACCGTATCGGTCTGCTCCTGGTTTCCGTAATAGCCTTTCATCACGAGATAGCCGGATGCAGCTAATTCGCCTGGTGTATTAATTGGCAGTACTTGAGATCGGTTCGTCGGGTTGACAATCTTTACTGAGGTGTGCGGCATAGGCTGACCAACGCTGGAGCATCGCTTCTCGAAGGGATCAGAGGGAGACGTCATGCAGCTGACTGGGCTGGTCTCTGTCATTCCATAACAAATAACAAGGTCTTGCAGCCCAAGTTTGTCGTAGATTCTGTGCATCAACGTCTCGGGTATAGTGCTCCCTGCGACGATGCCCTTGCGGAGTGACGGCGGTGCCTCACACTGCCCTAGCCTATCCAAACTATCCAAGACGGCAAGCATCATCGTAGTTACTCCATACAGACCAGTAGCGTTATACTCATAACACATCTTGACTGTTGCGTCTGGATCGAACGCCGGGCTTGGGAACAAAATAGTAGCGCCCGTAGTGGCAATCGCTAGATAGCCTAGGACGCTACCGAAGCAGTGGAATAGCGGAGGTGGCACAACAACTCGGTCGTGCGGTTCCAAACCCATTCTTTCAGAAATGAATATTGCATTGTTGAGAATGGAGTGATGGCTGAGCATAGCCGCTTTTGGGCTCGATGTGGTTCCCGATGTAAACTGTATTGTTGCCGTATCATTTGCGTCGAAATCTGGGAGAAGGGGCAACTGATTTGGGGATTGAGCCGTGCCTCGGAGCAAGGATTCATAGAATATCACACGCTCAGACTCTGTGGCGTCAAAGGTTCTGTTGCAATGATGGCGGGTATTGTCGATGACAATAACAGTCTCCAGCGTGCTTTTTGCGTGTTTGAGGTTGTCATCCATATGCAGTTCGGCTAACACCTGGGCAATCAGATCCTCGTTGCTTCTTCCGTAGCCCGGCTTGTATGAGAGGTCCGTAATGGCACTGATGACGAGAGCCTTCACCCTGAGGAGCTTGATGGCCGAGAGAATTTGCGACACGTTAAAACTTGGATTGAGTGGCACTAATATGGCGCCTAGTTTGTAGACAGCGTAAGTCAAGGCCGCAAACTCTATGTTATTGCCGCTGGTTATGGCGACTCGGTCGCTTTTTGTGACTCCCAGTGAGGCCAGGCCGATTGCCAATCGGTTGGATAGGACATCGAGCTCTGAGTACGTCAATTCTGTGTCTGATGCACTTGGAAAAGGCGATCGACAAATCAGGGCCGCTTTGTTCCCATAGCGAGATACTATGGAAGCAAAATGCTGAGGTATAGTGTCGGTACAAAGCGCGCCCTTTGACGGTTAGCCAGGAAATCGAATCTGGTAAGGCGCGATGCTACCAACCTGCTCGGAACCAGCGCATAGGCTTTCTGTCAATTGCATGTTCTCTCTCATGTTGTTGAATAGCGAATTTTCTATATGAAAATTAAATTATAGCACTTGCCACAGAAGATTTTGGCTGGGAGAGAACGAGGAGCACAGGAGAAGCATGCCCTGGCACAGTCTGTCTCGCTTAAGGTTCGGATGCCAAGCTGCTTTCTGGTCACCTCTCCCGAAAAGCAGCAGCAGGGTTGACGCTTTTTTTTTTTTTGCGGCTGCGACGCAAGGAGCAGCTCCGAGACTTTTTTTGGAGTATACATGAATGACCCCATTCGAATACCTGATAGTACACCGAATGCGTAGTACCACATGCAATGTAACGTGGCTTATGCAGTAATACGGTAAATATATTATTATTAAATAGCATTCTTGTATGGGTTTACAAGTACATGCCGAACTGTTTCTACATTACAGCCACGCAATGGTATATACGTAGCGCCAATGGGAGTGTTGTCAACCCGGAACCCCAGCTGTCTGAGCATTCGGTACCCTGCGCTATTCTCTGCGGTGGTTTTTGCAAAAACGGCGGGAAGGGTTGGATGCGTGACCCAAATGCTGTCAACCAAATATTTCATGGCCTCGAAGCCGACGCCTCTGTAGAAGTAAGTCGACCGGAGTAGTAGGCTGATGTCAACTTCTTCTGCAGATGCTGTAGCAACTTGTGCCATCCCGATGACCTGTAAGCGACATGGGCTTTGCAAAGGAAATTCTGTTCTTGGTGTGATTGCATAAGCCCTCAACCCCGTCGAACGGCAAGGCTCGAGTCTTCGCGAGAGCCATTTCCTGCTACCTGTGATATCTGTCACAAATTCAGAGCTGCAGCGTCATTAACATTTCGATGAGCTGCGCGGGGATTTGGTTGCTATTTACGAGTGTTTCGCAGTCAGTCTGTCAGATAATAATAAATGACAGTCCATGAGATCTTCGAGCTTGAATTGTCGAAGGAAAAGGCGCGGAGTGCGAATAAAGACAGGAAGGTCCATATTTCAATGTCAGGCTGCATAGGTTGAACTTTGGCGGACAGGCTTTAGATGAATCCTCAACTGAAAGATCATTGGCGAAAGAAAGGGCGAGGGTATTATTTATTGTAATATTTATGGCTGACCATACTTGCCATGACACCAAATTATTGGTATGACCTGGAGATCAAGCACCTAAATTATGATCCCAGTGGGAATAGGGCGCTGGGTCGAACGCAATGGTCCGAAGGCACACCAGCCACAATATACCACCGCTAAAGTGTCGCTGTGCACTGGGCGAAACGGTCATGTCTGAAAATAGTTTCAAAAGCGGGGATTTGTTGCCATTCGATTCTGCGGTGAAGAATGGTTCATTTTTACTTAAACTCTTCATAAGAAAATGTGTATGAGCTACATTTTCTGCAGCTAAGCGAGTCGCGACATTGTAACTGTAAGATCGGTTAGATATCTAAAATGGGGTGCGCGAGACACCCGGCAGTTTCGGCATGCCAGAAGAGCTGAATGAGCTGAGAGGCCGCTCCCAACGATCGTCAGATTTCCGACCAGGAGAAAAGGTTCACGTCCGCAATAAGGAGCAGCCAACAGAAAAAGCAAAAAATAAGCCCGCATGTCCAGATGCGACATATTGGGCGCCATTGTAACGCACAATGCAAGATGTCAGGTGCTCCCATTTTAATGCGGTAAGCACTGCGGCCCGCCTATGTGTATTCTACAACCACAGCCCCTAAAATATGCGTCCGTTTGTTTCACATATTATGATTGAGTTTTCTCTAGAGCCTAATCCTGTAGTATTCAATCTTGAAGTCAGCCTGACAGGCCTGGGCCGTGTCTTCCTGCCATACGTATTCGCGTGTTACCCCGTTACGGTGTAGCCGATTGATGATGTGGCTACTTGTTTAAGACATTGTGATTGATAGAAGCCACATTGACCCATGGCAGCTCTTTCAAGACATGGGACGTGGCAGGCAGCCCGAGAAGGCGGCAGGCAGCCCGAGATCGTCAATCGGCTCAAGCCATATTGGTAAGCTGAGCCCTGTTGTTCCACCTGTGCCAACTAGTTAGTGGATGCTGGAGAGCAACGCGGCCACTGACCCTTGCACCTGAAGGCCTAGCAAAGCTACAGCAATATCTGCTTTTTTACCAGGGCTTATGAGTATATATATTAATTATATAGCAATTTTCAAAATTGTTTTTTCGGTAGTAGATTTATTAAAGCGACGGAGATCCGTTTGCAAGCTGGGATTTAGCAGAACTTTACGTTACTATTTGGTGTAAGGCTCTTGCAGCGGATTGGTAGTTAACTGACGCACGACAGATTTTGTGTCACAATGCTTCTTGCACCCACTAATTATAAGTTAACTCGTTTTCGCCAGTGGCAAGTGGGTCAGTGTGTGGCACAAGTAGCGACAGAAGACGTTCAGTGCCCGACATCAAAGACCAGATCGCGTTAAAGTCAATAGCATAGCGGCGTGACTTGATAGCCATAACTACTCTAAACGGATTTGGTTTAGATATTCAATATCAGCTCAGATTGTATCTCTGCGAGTAACGGCTGGCCTGACTAGCCACTGAGACTGAACGGTCTGGGGACACCGTATTTTACGCCTAATAGTGTGGTTTTAGAAAATACGGTTTTGTATCAAACTGTCTGAAGGTGACACTCAAAAATTGCCTCGTCTCCCATATTTCTCCAAATCTTTGTAACAATGAGCCCAGAAGTAGAAGCCAAGTCTGAGAACTCCTGCTCTGTCCTTTGTTTAGAATTGAGGCAGGCCAGCATTACAAGATCCAATCTGCTAGTAAAACTGCCACCCCAAGCTGGTAACAAGGGTTCTGGAGCCGCCAGACGCTCCTGCAAGTCTCCACTGGCTGCAGCCACCTTGTATGTCGGCAGAAGGACATGCTCACAAATTAGCAACTTACTTTTTGAGGACATTGAAGCCGCAATATTGCTCAATATCTTTGACGCCATGGTATCCGGCCAGTTGTGCAGAATATGTCGAAGGTAGTAGATGTCGGCGCCTTTGGTGGCCTGTACATCGAAGAAATTTTGGCCACGGAAAGTTGCTCGACGAGCTCGTGCTAAATCGGGGTAGGTGCGTTCCAGGTGCTGTGATTGATCAGTGATGTGCAGGTGCAGAAAACATGGCGCATCTTACCTCACGAAATGTTTTCTCGTTTTCTGGTCTATCTTGCACCTGCAACCGCAGGTTTGGAAACTTTGCCACAATAGGCAGAGTTGCACCTCCTGCTCCACCTCCAACATCGATTACCAGGGTTTCACCTTGTTCTTCAGCCCATGGATACACTACTTTATTGTTAGTGACAGACACCAATTCAAGATGAAATTTTTTCTAATAATAGAAACAGGGGTGGTACACACAGGTTAGATACTGCTCGATATTGATTCCTTTGCCTGCAAACGCTTTGGCTCCTCGCGCTCCTAAATCTGGGCGCGCCTTCTCCCAGTATTCGTACGGGGAGAAGTCGGTTTGGTAAGCAATATTGAATCCCGTCTTGTTGTCTTCGTTCGATTCTTTATAGTCGGGCCTAGAAATTGCTTCCCAGACTTTGCATGATGCCATTCGACACTCTTCTGCGCTACAATCCATTAACGTTAGCGTGAAGCTTCGCCTGCAGAAGTGAACTTACTTAAGACCAACCAATGCTCTTTTTGACTCCGATCGGAGCAGGAAGGATAGTTCATTGTTGGCAAAAACGTCAGGAGCCACCTCGCGAAATATATGTATATTGCAAAGAGCTCGCAGAAAACGCGATAGAGTCCCTGCCTCTATTCTTGTTGCGTCCGCAATCTCACTAAGTGTGCAGCTCCTTTCTCCAATAACGTTGGCGAGATCCGCCTGGCAGGCCACAAATAGCGCAGTATGGTCACTAAACTAACCCAATTATGAGATTGTGGCTCAGTTAGTTTGGTGAATGACTTACATTGAACATTACATCATGCATAAATGCATCAGGGTCACACAACGCTCTCAGCATTACACCAGCGTTAGAGATGCATTTCAAAGCCCGCGTTGCACTTTCGTCATACCGGTCTCGGACCGGGTGACGTTCGGGCACGGTAATATCAAGTGGTGGGTAGTTCTCCTGTACCAGGTATTCATGAACAACATCGATTGATGTATTGATGACTCCGCGGAGCAGCTCGAGAGCATTCGTCATGTCAGTAGCCATATTTCGAGTGAACTAGAGTCTGGCCCAATGGGGAGAATACGGGCTCTTCAATAAATGGCAAGAAAGGCAGATGAAATATAGTATATTTATAGATACCCGGAGAAGAGCAGCCTCTTTCCTATTTGCTGCAAGGCCTGCCATTTAACTCGGCTGGCTAGCGGAGTTACATTAAGACTTCCACACTACAGCAACACCACCCAGCAGTCTGCCGCTATTTCATCGTTTTATTTATCCATTAAAATATTTGTACAAGACATAGTGCATAGTGGTGAAACATAACCATGGTCTGATTTTGTGGCGTCATGCAATGGTAGCATACCAAACCAGGCTAACAGTCGAGGCGGTCCGAGACCTGGGCAAGACCTAGAGCAAGACCTAGAGCAAGACCTAGAGCAATTCCTCCAAGAGCGTTCATGTTGCCACTTCCAGGTTTTCGTATTACATAAATACAAGTTTCCGGCTGATCGTAACCCAACTGTTCAGCTTTTCATAAATACCGAGACAGTGGTGGAGACGTAGCATTGCCACGTCATTGTCTTTCCTGCATCAAGTCGCCTGGATGTGTTCGGGTGGGCTGAACAGAGACTAATGGCTACCACAGTACATTTTGTTATGTGAATCGGTTTCGAGATACCCCCGTGCCCGCAATCTCAGGCTGAAAGCACATACGTCGCGTTATGTTCCGGGGGAGCTCACTGACAACCAGCGCAGCGTGATTTGTCAAAATTCGGCAAGCTTTCAACACGTGCAGTGTGATACTTACAAAATCATTGCGCGGCTGAGTTCCGGCAGCGTATTTTTTCGACAAATCATATTTGGTGATAAGACTCGAAATGTATCACCGGACTTCCTGCGAGCGCTGTAGGCAGCAGAAGGTCCGCTGTCTTCGAGATTCTCAGACTGCACAGAAGGCGTCACCAGGGCAGTCAATTTCCATATGCGCTAGATGTTCAAAGGCCGGTGCATCATGTATATACAGGTGTATGCTCTGCTTCTCTCATTTATTTCCCTCTATCACTATTGATATTTTTTTATACGGTCCAATGCTAACATTAGCGCAGTGAGACAGAGGAGCCGTCGCTCTGAGCCAAGCGGCAACAAAGTAGCTGCTGAACGAAGCCTACAGACTAGTGTAGAGTATCAAGCTCCATTTTACTCTGTGCAGGGCGACGCAAATCCCTACCAGATACTGCCCGACAGCATCAATTTGGACGGCATGAATGCGTGCCCCCCTACGTATCTGGCGATAGGAGGTCGGCTGCGGAGCAGCGCAGGACACGTACGCCCTGTTTTGGAGGAGAACCATGATACTCCTGTTGATGAAACTGATGTCCCGGACTGCGCACAACTCTGGAGCAGCAACCTTTGGCCGCTTTGTCCTTCGAACAGGCTCGAATCTAGAGAAGAAAGCGACGTGCACATCTCACCAAGCGATTTGCTACGGGCGCTGGAAAGAGAAGCCATGAATGTAAACGCTGAGATCGTCGCAGTCATGCACCAGCAATATCGGTCCGACACTACACCGCTCTCAGTATCGTCACCCTCCGTCAACAAAGCGTTTGAGGGAACAAGGACGCTGCTTAACATTATAAATAGCACCCAAGCCATGGTTGCGTCGGTCCGTGGCCATGATGGATTAACAGAGGCGGTCAACAGTATTGACAGTGCGATTGTGGACACTGGGGGGCTAAACATGATGATACTGGCTTGTCACCAGCACCTTTTATCTTTGTTCCGCTCCATATGCTGCTCGATAGAGCAGTGCCTCGAGTCAATGGCAGCCGAACAGGACGATCTGTACGTTAATAGCGGCTCTGTTCTGGAAGGCAGCGTGCTCCCATCTGCCGCGCAGTTCACCATGGTTCTTCAGCTGCTGCTACACTTAGTCAACCGTTTAGATCGAGCTTTCCTCCCGAACAGCTCACGGCGCCAAAGCGGTGCCAGTGGTAGAAGCGTTGAGTCAGTTCTCGCAGAAAAAGAGGCGGAAGCTGTACCAGCCTCAGTCTCAGTCTCGGTGGGTGTTATCGGTGTTGCACAGATGCTCTTACAAACAATACCTGATGGCCATGCCAGTCTTCAACGGACTATACTTCAACTGCAGGATCAGCTGGAGAAGTTGGATGCATTTTAGCGCTGCTGCAAATAAACTGCAACGGCAGACGACGACCCATCAGGTAACTTATGGCCAGAGCAAATAATACTCCAAAGATTAAACATACTGGTGGGAAGATGTTGTAGACAGTTACAGGCTACGAAATGCACATTTCAATTGAAGTTCTCGCATTCTTCTTCTTCTTAAAAAAAAGAAAAGGAAAAGAAAAGAAATATATGCATGCGCCTCACTCTGGTACTGCCTAGCACCCGCTGGCACTCGTCAGCGTACAGCTGCTAGGCTGTCAGAGAATGCGATGTGCCGTATTTTTTCCTTCTATTAACTTGCAAAAACATGTGTATAGAATCGACAAAAGACCAGGTTGGTACATGCAAATGGACCGGTGAGTCCCAATTTCATTGCTGGCAGATAAAAAATACTCTTATGGGTAGAAATAAAACAAAAAAGTGACGCTATATTTACATGAATATGTTCCTCCTTCTCAGAAAATAATACTAAAATTTTATAGAACAATGGACCCTCATCGCCAATGCATGTCTTGTCGAGGCATTAAGAAGAAAAGAGCGTTTAGTCGCAGTGGCAGTCGAATGTGGCAATGACCTTCGCGTCCACATTGCCGACAGTGCAGAGCATGTGCTCCGTCGCTACCGATACGAGGGCCTTGGTCTGGTCGACGGTGATGATCTGCGAGGGCAGGATGCAGAGGCCCTCGACCATGGCGTCGATCTGGCCGCCAATCTCGGCACCAATGTCAATGTGGTTGCCGCAGCCCTTTTGCGAGAAGGCAACGCAGTCACGCTGGCACGAGCCGAGACCGACCTTGCACAGAACAGCCTGGGTGGTGGTGAGCGTGCCGGCGTTGACGGCGGCCATGGCATCGCCCTCGACGGCCTGGAGGCCGTACACCTTGGTGTTGAACAGGGCAATGGCGTCCTCGCTCTTTTCCAGGTACAGACCCGACAGACCGGCAGTGACGGCCTTGAGCTCGACGGAGATGCTACCGTTGGCGTCGATATCGGCGCCAGCAATACGCTTGACCTCAGCCTGAATACCGGCGTCGGCGACAAAGGTAATGGTGGAGAGGTCGGCCTGGCAGTACTCGTGAGCGGCGTCGTAGGCGACAATCTTGGCGGGGCTGGCGGCGCAGAAGCTGGCGAGCTCCGTCTTGACGCTGGCAAAGACGTCGATCTTGGCCTCGGGCCAGGCGCCGGTCAGCGGCGTACCGGCGCAGGCCTTGGTAGCGGCATCCCAGACCAGGCCGGGCAGGCAGCTGCAGGCCTTGGCCCACGGGGAGTAGGTCATGGTCTTGGGGCAGGTGAAGCCCTTGATGGCGGCGTCGACCTCGGCCTTGGCGCGGGTGATGGTGACCTGGATGTCTGCGGCGACGGCGCCGCCGTTGCTCTTGGAGCCAGTCTGGGCGAGGGCGATCGCGGCGGCGACGTCGGCGGCGACGGTGGTGCCGTTGACGCCGTGGCGGAGGCCAGTGCCGACCTGAGCCTTGACATCGACATCGGCGTTGATACCGGCACCGACCCGGGTGTTGACACCCGCACCAGTCTTGGTTTCCTTGGAACCAGCACCAACCTGAGCGTTCACATCAACGTCGGCACCAGTCTTGGAGCCCTTGGAATCAGTACCGACCTGGGCATTGACATCAACGTTGGCATCGGTACCAACGTGAGCGTTGACATCAGCACCAGTCTTAGCAGCGGCATCGACTTTGGCATCGACATTGGCATCGACGTTGGCATCAACCTTTGCATCGACTTTGGCATCAGCCTTGGCATCGACCTTTGCATCGACCTTGGCATCGACCTTTGCAT
>PHFE01000008.1:930965-941102 GCA_002796755.1 Paracorniculantispora psalliotae
TGGCATCGACTTTGGCATCAACCTTGGCATCGACTTTGGCATCAGCCTTGGCATCAACCTTGGCATCAACCTTTGCATCGACGTTGGCATCAGCCTTTGCATCGACTTTGGCATCGACTTTGGCATCGACCTTGGCATCGACTTTGGCATCAGCCTTGGCATCAGCCTTGGCATCGACCTTTGCATCGACTTTGGCATCGACGTTGGCATCGACGTTGGCATCGACATGGCCATTCACATCAGCACCAGTCTTAGCGGCGGCATCGACCTTGGCATCGACTTTGGCATCGACATTGGCATCGACTTTGGCATCGACCTTGGCATCGACCTTGGCATCGACATTGGCATCGACTTTGCTAGCAGCACCCGTGTGGGCGTTGGCATCGGCATCAGCGCCAGCGCCAACCTGAGCGTTGACATCGGCGTCCGGTTTGGCACTGCCGTTCGCACCAGCACCAGCAGCAATCTGGGCGTTGACGTCGGCATCGGTCTTGCCAGTGGCGTTCACATCAGCGCCGGCCTTGGCGTCGATGGCGGCAGCCGAGACGGCGGCCGTGAGGCCGAGAACAGCAATAGAGAAACGCATTTTGTTGTGTGGAAGAAGAGGGGGTATCTGAGCGAACGTAAAATCTTAAAAGATTGAAATGAACGAAAGGACTGATCGACACGGAAAATGTGTGATCTTGCAAGGACGGCTAGCTGCGAGGGAGTGAGCGGACTGTAGCGTGAGGAACGTTTCTTTGTCGGGTACATGAGGCTTCAGCGCGAGACTATATATATTCGCTGCACTTCGTTGTTGTCAACACCCCCGGTCCTGGGAATTTTCCTGTTTGCTGGGCTTGGCTCTGTCTCCCCGTTTACACGAGTGGTTAAGATTACACGGCCCAGTGCCTCGACCAAATGGAGTTATTCTGCCCCGGAGCTAACCATTTGCACTGCAACTGTCACTCGCTAGCTCTTTTTCTAGTGTCTGTGTGTTCTTTCGACTCCGGCAAATATGGCATGGGTCTTGATGCCAGGGTCGGTGGTGGGTTGTCGAGTCAGAGTGTGCATGTGCGGCCATGTGAGTGGACAATGCCGCGTGACAGGGATGAAAGGGAACAGATACCCGAAATTCCCGTCCGTTATTGCTTATGCCGGCCAAAGCTTTTGATAATACTCGCCAATGAAGCTAAATCTTGGAGAGTCATTGCTAGCTCGGGACACGAAGATGCCCATCTTGGCGTGCAAGGGAATACATTGGACTGGAAATCATGATTATCTTTTTATTCATGGGAAACAGTTGTAAATTTTGAATTACACCCATAAACGTAATTTCATGTGTTCTTGCAATGTCTCTTGTTGAATCAAGTGGCGAGCTAGCATGAGCTCGGAGCTCAGCAGAACCCGTGAACTACTTGAACTATTACGACTCGGGCATTTGTTTAATGAACTAACTAAGCGTTCTTGACTCAGTTCGGTTCCTCTTGGTGCCTGACAGTGAAATTGCTCATGCCCTGGTCATTCACTATTGTTTTCTGCCAGACACAGACCAGGGTTGTGCGGGCGCTGGAGCTCTGCCTGGTGATCCCCACAAGAATTGGGTACTATCCTCCGGTTATTTCTTCCTCCAATTCATGCCCAGGCTGATATTTATTGTATTGTCCGCCCATCTTGACTCCATTTTTATGTATAATGGGTTGCGCCTGCGATGCTAACAGCTTCGGTCTGCCTTCAATGAAGACACCAAGAAGTTCCAAAATTTGCCGGATTTCACAAGACTTGGAACAAGTTCTGGAGGCTAAAAATGATTCCTTCACACAGATCAAGGGGCTGTAGGCAACTAACAGAGAGACCCATTACCCGTTGAGTGGAATCCTGAGAGTTGGAAGACGAGCAAGGGTAGTTGTTGTGCGGTATGGAGAACCGGCGGGATTTAGGTCAAGTGGTCCCGCCAATCGAGCGCCCGCTGGCAAGATGTTTGCCTTGCCATTTTGGCCAAGGAGAAGATCTCACTTTATGCGGACCCTCCAATTGCATTGAGATGGGCAGCATATCATGCTTTGCTCTGGTCGTCCCAAGTCGCGATTCTGTAACCCCCGCTGGTTTCTGAATGCTTGCGAACGGGTATGAGATGAACCAGAAGAAGCGAATTCACCATTTCAAACCCGCGTTTCAATTCGAATGCTTCGCTACCTGGGTCGGATTCTTTGCAAGGGTTGCGGCGGCACCCCTGTAGGAAAACGACGTCCGAGGCCACCAACGTGGATGCAGGTACGCGCGCTCGGCCCCTCGCTGTGGCTTGATGGGCAATCAAATTGGGAAAACTGCATCCAACACGATGGACTTGGTCTGCATCAAGTCAGGACTAAAATCACTTGGCTGGGTGTCAAACCCCACAAAGGAGACCCTTGTCATTGTTGATTCCAAGCCCGTCCGCCACCGCTTTTGCGGTGCGTCGCTTGCCTCCTCTGTCGAGTGCCCACCGACCCAGGTTGGCGGGATGCTGGGTGTCAATATTTTCCGTCTACGAGTACTAGAACGGTCCATCGCAAGCGGTATTTCCCATTCGATATCTCCTGTCTTACGGGTCTGGCTCAGGCCGAATTATGTTTCGGGTCCGGAGTCCATTTACAGTAAAATGGAGTAAGCCTCTTCCTTGACGCTCAGGATATCGATGGTCATTTTTCTTGGGGAGTAGAAACAGCATATTTCACATAGCAAATATCCCGAGCGCTGCACGCTGCAGTCCTCCCGCGATAACAGTCGTTCATACAGATGTATCCTCAAGTTGGACTCTCTGAGAATTATTCAAGACAGGGTCAGATCCACGTGCTGCATGCACGATGCCCAAATTGCCCATTTCTCAAAATTGACCTGGACTTGTTGAATGTCTTGCGTGACATGGCATGTCTCATCACACGGACTGGTGGCGGCGGGTCACCGTAATGCAGACCCAGCATCCAGGAGCGGCTGGTTCCGCGAGCAGTTTCGGAAAATAAAACAGAACGCATGGCAAAGAAAGACATTTGAAGAAGTTTTTTCGACTGGCCCAACTAATGTCGCGGTCATTCACGGGGAAATTGTGTGTCTCACTGCCGTCGTGCGAGCGACGCCGCGAGCGACACGCCGAGCGATGTTCCACCACCCGCTGTAAAAATGCCTTGGCTGATACTCACCATGAGTCTGTATCAGCCTTGCAGCTGCAAAAAGCCGGATGCAGATATTATTTTCATTTATTTCTCCACTGCTTACACCGTAATACTGCACGCAGAATAAACATATTGGCTCAGACTTGCCTTTACGACGTCATTGCCATGTGCTAGTATGTGCGAAGAATATAAGTCCAGAAGGGTTAGCTAGATAGCAAACGCACAGTCCGTCCATACTCTAGTTTGCAAACATGCATCACAGCTCGGAAGTATCTGTTTTATCATCACCGCCAAAGGGTATTGTGTCTGCTCTGCGAAGCACTTGCTCGCAGAGGCCTCACTTGCATCGAGCTCAAACACCAATGAGCGTCGTTCCTTTTGTTCTGCCACTTTCCATTTTGGCTGTCCTTGCGCCAAATTGTATCTTGATGCTCAAGTCAGTTTCAGGGCTCTTTTTGATACAGTTGACGCATTCAATAGACTCACTGCTCGTTTCTTCTCCAACGCGACCGCCTCAAGCCCAAGATCTTTGGCGAGCAGTCGTAAAATGCGCTTGGCTGCCTCAACGCCTTTCTCGCCATTGGGGTCATTCCCAAAGTCGCACTTTTCCCAGACTGGCATCTCAATGGCCCATTTCACCAGGCTCTCATCGAGAAATGGGAAGCGAACTTCTCGGCCCCAATGAGACATGGCTCTGTCATCGCGACCCAGGTTTCTCTTCCCGAGACGCCCGACGTCGAGCTTCAGTTCCTCAATCAGTCCTTCGTAGCCGTGCCTTTGAAAAGCGATGCCATGTCGAGAGTAGCCGCCAAATAATTCGTCAGCTCCGAGTCCCGAAAGAAGAACTCTTGCTGTCGTGGTGTATGGTAAAGGCTGGGTATCCGTGCCAGTTTGCGCTAAGCCTTGGCCGCGCGCCGCAAAGTAGAGCGCAGAAGCGATCGAGAGATCCATCTCCGTGTTGTGAGGATGAATCAATCCCACTACGATATTTCTATGTGATGTCGTCTCGGAATAAGGTACGTTTACCTACATAGTCAGCTGGGTGTCACAATGGTTTGCATGTGCGGAGGTTGGGTACTTACTGCTACAAATCTCCACTTCCTATTCGGACAGGAGCTGATTAGTTCTGCAAATGACTGTCGCCCAGTTACGCGATCTGGGCATAATTCATATAGCTGCGCAGTTTCCAGGTCCTTGTGCTGCGCTGCTATCCTGGGATTCTCAAAAGCAACGTTCAAAAGATCGATATGTTGATCTTTTGGGAGCAGTTCGTCTGTTAAACGAGCCAGGACAGTGCAATCGAGGCCCCCGGAGAACAGGACTGCTACGCGGGCCTGCGATTCGTCGGCTCCTGGTGGTATAGGTACACCTTGTACACGGTATTGCAGCGATTGGAGGAGATGATTCTTCAGCTTCACGACGGCATGAGATATATTTGCCATATCTTTCGACCCTTCTGGTATGCTTGCATTGAAGTGGCCGAGTGCTGATATCTGAATAATTAGCCAATGTTTGGGGGCACTCCATTTTCTCACTTACCAGCTCCTGATTACTATCCCAGTCGTGGCGTACCGGCTCTACAGCGGAGGCAAAACTATTGCTAGTCAACGGAATACTGTAGCATGCATCAGCTTCCACTTCCAGCCAACCGGCAGACGATGTGTCTGGTATGCTGGATAGCTGGAATGGTGAGTCGGGCTTTACTAGCAGCGATCGACGGCCCAGTCGATCGCGTCCGTAGTACAACATCTTGCTAGGTTTGTCCACAAACACAAAAGCAAACGGCCCTTCAATCGCACGCAGCGTATCCAGGATGGCTTCCTGGCCACCGGCACTGGCCGCGCTGAGTTTTGACAGCACAACTTCGCCATCATTTCCGCTCACTGGCTGGTCTTGAATTCTCCAAGCTTCTCCATTCCAGCACAAGGCTGAACCTGAAGATGAGTCTAGCAGAGGCTGGACGGTCGTGTGATCCCCACGCAGCGCTAGGACGGTCGAGGTCAGCGCGAGGTACAGCGGCGAGTCATCATCTTCAACGCTGATCGTCAATCTGCCAAGATGGTCTGGTCCACGGCTGCGCAGGCAAGTCTCCAATTCCCCCGTTATCGTTTTCGGTGCATTCTGAGAAATCACAGCGTATATGCCGCACATTCTTTCGGCCAAACTCTGGAGGTTGGTGGCTGAGCCTGGCTGTTGATGCTGGTAAATTTCTAGCGCGTCTTTAGAAGATAAGATGGCGTCGAGCCCCACATTGCCGCGTGCAACAAGGCACAGCTAAGTTAACTTTGCCATTTAAAATGTAGAGAAATTATAAAAAAGTAGTTTTGTTGATATATATAAGTTTGTCCATTAGGTATAAACGTTGATTATCTTTGAGCATATAATTGTGGCTTTGTGTGCAGATTGTGGGATTTGCCCTGTCACTCGATTACCCACTGTGCACGAGCACCTCAATCCTTAGGTCAAGCACAAGATATCACTCACCTATTGGCACGATTAACTTCATTACAATTTACCGAACGTGTGATTTCCTTGGACAAACATGCATCAATATGTTATATATATATATATTAAAAAAAAAAACGAAACCCAGAGAAAGACGCGCGTTGTGCGCATCACGCGTCACGACCTTTTGACTACCCTAAACCGTGCACGTTTGGGACATGAACATTGGCGCAATCAAGCCTGAGTACTCTCCAAAATTCGAGCCACTGCTTCATCCACGCCCTTTGCAATTATAGTCGGATTATTTCCGGTTCCGTTCGCGAGTCCATCCAGCCATCCCTTACCAGTGCGATCAACCCACGCGCTCTTCAGGCCAGACGCCACAGCGCCGCAGACGTCAAAAGGATTCGAAGAAACAAGCCATACACTGCCCGGATCACCCTTTCTGCCTGCAATCTCAACTAAATTTTCATATACGCTCGGATCTGGCTTGAAGACGCGCAGCGGCTCCACGCTAATAATCCTTGCGCGTGGCAAGACGTCACTTGCTTTAGCTAGTGCGGGAGACGTCGACATGGACGAGACCAACATGCTAGGGTCGCCGTTGGAAAAGACGTATGCCGTCGCCGATTTGGAAGCGGCAAGGAGCTCCAGACCAGCATTCGCGTCGGAAAACGTGTCAAGACCATTGTATGCATCAATAACGCGCTCCTCGTCGGCGGGGCTGAGGTCCAGGCCCAGCTCCGCAGTAGCATGTCGGAAAGACCAGCGCGTCACGTTGCTGAAGCTTTCATATCGCTCTGAGGAGCGAATCTATTAGCATTGTGCATATTTCAGAGGCCGCTCTTGCCACTCACTCATGCTGTTGCTGCGCCATGTATATTCTAGCTGCAGAGTCCTAGCTCGCGCGGCTAGAGCCGTGGCTTTTTCCTGGCCATATATTTTTGCTAATTCTGTGGCGATAGACTCTGTTGACAAGAGTGTACCATATAGATCAAATGCAATTATTGTCTGCGCCATTCTCACTGTTGTCGTGTGGTTGCCCTGTACTGTGAGTCAGCCGGCGCGCGCTGTGCAGATAGCGCGGTAAGACGCTCGGCGAAGTGTCACTGGCAAAAGGCAAACCAGGGTACGCTCAGTTGTAGGTACTCACTTTATGTTCACCGATATTCGATTTGGATTCTAGGAGATTCCAGTGACGATAGTAAAAAAGTATTAAAAGATTGATGATGGTCTTTTGGCGGGGTTACCCATCCTCATATCCTCGGGAAACCTCTCGCACTTAAATAGCCAATCACGGCTAATAAAGCGCATCTGCTAGCACCGGCCTCCGCTAACCCGGCCGCATGATTACATCACCGACACAGCACTCTGTTGCAACGCAGCCTACTATCGCCATGGAAGAGGCTGAAAGCGAAAATTTTGCAGTTTTCAGAGATTGTCTCTCAACAACGCTTCTGGAAAAGAAAAATGCCCAAACCGAGCCAAAAAGACGCCGCAGAGCCAAGGCTGCAACTCAAAATGGAGCATCGGAGACCAGCCAGCGACAGGAGGCGGAGGAGCTCGCAGATTTCATCGAGTATCTTGCCGATGAAATATTTAACAGCCTACCGGAAGAAATCCAAGAGATAAACTACCGCTCCTGGAGGGACTCCCAGGACTTGCAGGATGAATTCTCCCTCCCATTGACAGTGGACAGCCTGGAGAGGCTCAACCTGCCGCTATCAATATCAGAAACACTCAAAACATACAGCCTCATCGCACCTGATCCCACAATGTCATCAGAACTACCCGCGACCACCGAAGTATTCGTGCTGCCGGCACTGTCGGCCTACCTCTCCACCCTGACAACTGCCCCGCCGGCGACGCGAGAGACGCGGGCAGACGCGTGTGAAATCTGCGAACGGTCGTGGATTCCGCTTTCATATCATCATCTCATCCCGCGCTTTGTTCACGAGAAAGTGGTCAAGCGCGGGTGGCACAAGAAGGAAGACCTCCAAAATGTGGCGTGGTTGTGTGGTGCTTGCCACCGCTTTGTGCATCACTTTAAAAATCACGAAGAGCTTGCGCGCGACTACTACACGGTGGAACTCTTACTGGAAGCTGAGGAGGTGCAGCAGTGGGCAAATTGGGCCTCAAAGCTACGGTGGAAAGGAGGAGGAGTTCGCCGTAGGTGACATTGGTGCTCTCACGAAGCGCTCACCAGTACATGTGAGATCAAAATAGTAGCGGATCTGTTGTCGTCCACTCTATATAGTGATAAAAATAAAAAATTGATATTCAATATGCGATAAATAAATTTTCATGATTAGAAAGCCGGTATACGCGTCGCCATCTAGAGCATATTAGCCGTTGTAAGTCTTCGCCGCTCTCAGAATTCTCATCATGTTGGGAATTTCCAAACATCCGGATCTCCAGCTTTCGGAAGGACTGCCAAATGTAGGCTACTGCCCTCTCCTGCGTCGCGCGCGTTCATTTGCTGCTTTGTTATCCCCTGTTTTGCGCTTGACAGATGGCCTATCACATTCCATGCGTGTGGCATCTGGGAGGTGTAGCCGGGGAAAGGAAGACTCTTCCAATGGCACCGAGGCAGCGTGCAACGCATGCTCGCTGATTTTTCCACCGGCGCGCTCAATAGCATGCTTTGGTCTGAAGCGCACAGCACCGACATAAAACTCTATGACGCCGGGGGCGATCTCGTCCCTGATCCAGCGGGTATTGAGCCAACACGAAGAGCCTTGCCATCGACTCACTTCATGGCTGTTCGCTGTCGCGTCGGCGAACAAGGCCTTGCCATCCTTGGTCCGGAAGTGCCACGACTGTGCCATTTGATTGGCTATGTCATCGAGCTGCGCCGACTTGCGTGACACAGTTTCCATCTCAATGACAACCTCACACACCGTAGATGGCAGGCAGAGGCAGAGCTTCTGTATCCATCCACTTTCAAAGCGAAGAGGCTCGTCATCCTCCCAATACCAGAAATCCGCATGCCGGATCGTGATGATTAGACGTCGAAAGGCGAGATCAGGAACCTGCTCTAGAAAACTCGCCACTTCATCGCCCTCAATCATAAACATTTGCGTGAAGATCCGAAGTGAATCAATCTCGACGACTGGTTCTTTATGTTCCCTCTTAATCTCAATGACGGTCCGCTTCAGGGCTTTGATAGACGTGTGTAAGCGATATTCCGGCGGCGCACGCTCTCTACTGGTAATCCAGTGAGTCTGCTCCCTCAGAATAAAGGGCAGAAACCACGTCTCCCCGTACACGGCCCGGGAGGTTCGAAGAATAGCTGTATCTGTTCTGCGAGGGGCAGAATACGACGGACGCGCGTAGCATGATTCTGTCGTATACTGCTCAGCTGCGCTCGGATCTTCATAATCGGCCAGAACTAGTCTGAATATGTGGCTTCGTATTTCAGCTGGTAAGACGCTGAAAAGTGCACAGTCGAGCTGCTTATTTGCCGGCTTTGACAGCAGTCGCTCATGCATAGGCGTTTTGTAGTACTTGGTATCCAAATGAGCGAACGGGTTCACAAAGCCGGACTCCACATCCGGCTGAAGCGGGCTGCTGAGAACTGAAGACATTGTCACATTTAAAGATAATGGATGAATTGATGAACTGAGAAGAAAGCACAACGGCTTTGGTGTCGATTTATAGGTGCGTGCATGAACGAGGCTGTGATCGCGCTAGCAGGGTTGCCTTTTTTCTTGGCGTGGTTGCCTGTTGTACGGTTTTCCTCTTTGGCTCTGTCAACATGCGCTTTTGATCGTAACGTCAGCGGGGCCCAGAAGTACCTCAGCGCTCAATGCCCTGTGGCAGCGCCCTGTGGCTGGCTTCCAGCGCTCAAAGCCCTGTAGCAGCGTGTGTAGCGCTCCGAAGTACCGATTTTTTTTTTTTTAGCTCATCAGAGCGTACCTGTTGCCCCACCCGCGTCCGTTGTAAGAAAGGGCCCGCGTTACTATCAATTCCCTACAAGTATTATAAAAGTGTTATATATACTATTACTGCTTACTCTAGTATTTAGTATACCTAGAGATGTACTTAAAAGTTTTAGGAATCTTTCTATGCGTAATACTGTATCTGATATAGCTACTACACTACTAGCTTATGCAAAAGTATAAAATCACTATTTGTATTACTAAAAGGGAGAAGTATTCAGAAAGCATACATTTTCCGCTATCTAATGTTTTGTAGGGCAGGCCCTTGTACCAACTGGTTTCCAAAATGGAAACGACTAAGCTTATTCAAGTTTTCGAGCGCCCAGTGTTCTGTCACGACACACTATACATTATCATGAAGTCCAAATGCCTACCATATGCATACAATGATCTCAGCCTATTACAAATATGACTGATTATCCGTCATATCTAATAATACATCAGAACTCGCCGCGCCATGTGCCTAACACTTCAGTCGTCTGTGACAGGAACCAATATTACGACCCCGTTATTTCCTGGCACTGCTACTGCGCAGTTTCTTCCTATATTCCAGATTCTTTGTCGTCCTCCACGGCACAAGGATCCCTTCTTCGTCCACCACGCGTTGAAGCATGGCCATG
>PHFE01000008.1:941163-1035094 GCA_002796755.1 Paracorniculantispora psalliotae
CGGATAAAAATTCATTGTCTGGCCTGATAAAGCAGTGCGGTTCTGTTCTAGACAATCCAAAGTCGACTAGTTTACCGTCACGAAAATTATCCTTTCGAACGTCGAGGTTGTAAACCTTGAGCCGATTCAGCTCCTGAATATCCTTTCGGATTCTATCCACAGTCTTATATGTAAGATCGGGATCTGCGGACGCCAGCTGTTTGACTATGCCGCGGATCGGTCGCAGCGATGATGACTCTCGTGCATTTGGCATTGGGGACAAGTCAGACGAGGAGTCACTTTCGAGACAGCGCTCGTCTAGATCGACGCCATAGTCATCCAGCACTTCGCGGTAGCAATCGTCGAGATATATAAATCCAAAACACGGAATGGCTATGTCGCGCTTGATCTCGCCTTGTTTCTTGGCTAGGTTGATTCGTCCGTATGCGCGGCATTCGGCGTAAAATGGGTCTAGGTGAAATTCGACTTGTCGTATGGGCTCATCGCTAGACACAAAAGATTCCCAAAAGCATCTGATGTCCTCTAAATTGAAGAATTTGAACTGTGCGCAGCGCTTCGTCAGCGGCGAACGGGCTATAGTCGCCGGCTCCGAGTTGGCCACTTACAACCTTCAACGCATAAAGCTCCGACTCTATCCTGACCTTGAATACGTATCCTTGACGCCCTTCATCAGAATATTCTAGTAGATCCTCATCGAGTCTCCCTAACCACTCAATAGGCGAACTGTGGTGCCGAAAGACTCGCAACTTTGGACCTGGGCAAGGGGGAAGCTCCTTCGGGTGAGCGGCTCGACGCGGCCTCTGCGCGGTGGCCATTTTCTATTTTGGGAGCGCTGTATTGAGTAGACACAGATAGTCAGCGGGACACACTCGGTCGGCCGTCATGCGGCCCGCGATGGGTCATGAATTCTTTTTAACAGCTGAAAGGCTAGTGACGAGTGGCGCTATTCTCGGTGATTACTGACGGGCACTCCCGTTCCCGCCCTTCCCCGCCCGCCGCCCCCCCCTCTTTAGATGCAGGTCATCGGAGAAGAGATGTAAACAGCGGGTCGCAGCCAACCAGAACGGACTCTGGTTTCAGGCCAGCGCTGCCAGCTATGAATACTCCACGTGTCATGCTGATATTGGCGAAGCTTTTCAGCTCAAGTGACAACGAGGATGCCTCGGGCGCTTCGCCATCAGCGCGAGGGGGGAACGACAGAGCGGACCGTGCCAATCAAAGTAGCCGTGTAAAAGCCGCTGGGCTGGCTCGTTCCACCGAACTTGTGCCTCTCAGCCTTTATACCTCGCTTTACATACTAGTTATAAAGTCAATTTAAATCAAATTCGAACGAAATGAATAAAACGACAACGGTACTTGATTCTTTGACATGGCCGAATCCTGAGGTTCAGTACGGTGCACGTGGCGGCACACTACACAGAAGTGACAGATTCTACGCTCCACTGAAAATTATGCCGTGGAAGGAGTTCAACATGGAAACTATAGCGAGTATCGGTGGCGGAAAGCTGCTCCGTACCATCCAGACAACACCCTCGCTAGTTGCTGTCCCGCCTCATGTGGACGTTGAGCATTGCGTCGTGGAGGAGTCGAAAGAGAAAGAGTCCAGCTTCCTGCTAGAGAAGTGGAGTCATGATATTGTACAGAAGTGTCTGAACTCCGTCGAAGGTCAACTTCCGATTTGCAAGTGGAATCCTGGTATCAAGGCGAAGGGTAGTAAAGGGTCCAGCATTCTTACAACAGCGTCAGCAAGCTACGCGAGCACACCGAACGAGGGCGCAAGTCCAGTCTACCCACCATCAATCAATGCTGCGCTTCGTCGATTGAGTGATACAACGCGCCGACAGAAGCGGGTAAAACGGCTGCATCCGGATGCAGGCGCGACCGCTCCTTGCAATACCCACGGAGACTCGTGCCCGGCGAGCGTCGTGGAGCGACTTCCTAAAGACTACAAATCGTCCACCAAGTGGAGGAGCTGGGACGCACTGAAGGATCTTCTCAGAGAAGACAAAAGCGGGCGTTGGAAAGGCGGCCAGACTAACCAGCCGCTGGCGTGGCCGCTTCGGCAAGCATACACCTACTGCGTCGAGTTTGGCTGCCGCTATGGATGCATACTGACGACGGAAGAAGCATTTGTGTTTCGAATCCGCCCAGGTAAGGGTCTACTCGTTTTCAATCTTTCTCCCCATTTATGATAAAGTAGACACTAAACATCTGTCGTGGCTGCTTTTAGTTGACTCGACAGATCGTTCACAACCGTTGGACCGGGCACTGCGAACCCACGGGCTAATGGAGTACGCATCTATCCCTTGGTCCGAGGACGATAGTAAAGTCGAAGTAAAAGATAAAGCTCGGGCAAAAAAGCCTTCTCTTACCTTCAACTTGGCGGTGTGGTTCATTCACGTGCTGGCCGCGTCTCAATTTCATTCGGACTGGACATACGACGCACTGAGCTCCGAAGACATTGACATACGTGAATGTACGGTTGTTCAAGTACCTGCTACACCAGAGAATAAAGGACGAGGGCCTCATCGACGCGATAGAGATCTGACAAGCAGCCGAACCGGATCACGCAAGCGTACGCGTCAGGACACCACCGGGGCCTATACGCACTCGTTTACAAGAGAGAGCTTTGGCATAACTGGGAGCTTTCAGGTACGACTCCACAATTTACCATTTCTCCATGAACAGCAATTATGCAAGGCTAAATGACGTCTCACGTAGTCGGAGTCTCGTCGAAGCGACTCCGTACCGAGCGACACCACCTGTGTCAACGAGAGGCCACGGTGGCTTCCAAGAAGCAATTTCCTCACGAGTATTGAACAAGATGATAACCTTGCGTCGCCAACGGATGACCAGGATACGGATGATGTGGAACCAAGGAGGTCGAAACGCGTCCGAGCTCGAAGCTTCAAATCATAGCCATCCACCTCGTGCCAAGACTAGTCTAGCTATTTTGAACAGAGAGTCCATGTGGATGAGAACGCGCTACCTAGAACAACATGTACATATTTGAACAGTCTCTATAAAGCAGCAGGCGCTGACAGTGGAACTGACTGTCTGAAAATGAAGGCGGAGGAGCAGGCGGCAGCGGTGCGGGTGGCCAGTGCACGGCGTTGGCAAAGACGATACCTGACGAGGCGCCGGCCTGGAGCGGGTTCGAGTGGCACCTGGACGATTGGGCACCCATAAAGGTGGGGCGTTGGGGTCTGTTCGACCCGTGCCATCTACGGGAAGAGATTCACCGGAAGAATATTCCTCTATAGCCTACTATAATATTTAATTAGGCAGTATTACTATTAACGATATATCGCTAAAACTGTAGCTAGTAAAACAAAAAATTCTAGTAATTAGGGTCACCACGCTGAGTAAAGTATCTCGTACCCTGATGGGGTTTCCCCAACGCTGAACTCTTTCCGATGTCCCAAAACAGATATATGTAGCGTTGTAGAAGCATATAATCTGGCTAGCTCTCAGTCTCAGAGAGATCGGACTTGGGTGGGTTCTCTAGGTTGCGATGGGCTAGCGTCTGCGGCAGAGAGATCGGACAAGGGTGGGTTCTCCAGGTTGTGATGGGCTAGCGTCTGCGGATAGAATCAGGTGCCAGCCTCCGGCTAGCTGTTCTGTGCTAAGCACGGTGGGTTTTTATACATGTACCTGTTTTTCAGACACTTGTTTCACGAAATTTTAAATTCCGGTTTTATTAACGCTCTCAGCCTTGTGTGTGCTTGATGCAAGTCGCCGGGGTGGGTAACCACCGTGATATTTCGCACTGGTGTCCTAAATTGGAGAATTGACTGTACATGGTATCCGTTTTCTACCGTTTCTTCCGGAATTATTACTATATTACATGTTATAACTTATAAGGTCATTACTATACACGCTTGGCTAGGTGAGTGAGGCTAGCGTATATAGTAAGCAGTAAGTATAGTTATCTGGACATACACATATTAGGTAACGAGCCATTGTATTTCGGTCTATAAATATAAGTAGTAAGACTAACTGTATTATTCTCAGATTATAGTAACTTCTACTAAATCATTGACATTTCACTCTCACTACAACAATTTGAAGATGAAGGCAACTATCCTACTTGCTCTTGCTACTAGCGTGCTGGCAGATGATTGGGAGTATTGGACTGGGCCTTATTGCACTGGCAGTTTGGTTTCCAATGGTACATTTCCTTGCGGAGTAACTGTACTACCCCGAGATCAACCAATTCGCAGTATTAGAATTTTGTATGAAAACGCGGGCGGCTCATACTTTCATCAAAGTCGTGACGCTACTGGCAATCCATGGCACATGGATCCCTACCCAGGTAGCTGCGTTAATGACGTTTACCAGCTTACTGGAAGCATCTATGTGACTTGCTAAGCCCTTAAGGTATGTTTCCTCGTTTCTCTATGTTTAGTTTTCCTGCTAAGATGTTGGAAGAAGGCCTGTCCTGTTCTTTTCAGGCGATTTAGGTCTTATTGCCGGACGATGAAGTCTCGTTGAGGGTTTTGCCCACTCATGGTTTTCCCTCAACCACGTACAAATGTAGAGACATTTCTCAGAGAATATCAATAAAATTGCAAAGTTTATCCAGCGGCGTCAGTTTATACAAGCTATGATAGGGAGAAATGTATAATAATGACTTATTTACTAAGTCACAGTATGTCTATTTCTTACATAGTGAGTCAGGTTATATTTACCCTGAGTTGTCCCCTGGTACTCGACGCCAGTGTTCACCTCTGATACTCTGAAGTTGGCGTAAACGACAGGATTTGCATAAATAACACACCATGAAAGGGTAACTGGTCAAAAATACATTTCCTTCCATACTTACTTTTTTCACGATCTGTAGATTCTGTAAATGGCGGCAGATCGCTACTCAGGCCGCCCCAGGGCCCTAAGGCGGGCGCCATAAACCCATAACAACACAGGAATTGGAAACCCCACGACCACCCAGATACAGCCCAAGACCGTATTGCCCCATCCATAACCCAGCGCTTTGTACATTGAAGGGGCAAAAATGGGAAAGACGAAACCGAGAATGTTGGAAAGCATGCGCGACGCGGCATTCGCAGATGCAGCGTGCTTGAACTCATCCAGCATGTATGCCAGCATGCCTTGCGCCACGACGAAGCTCCCGCAGACAAAGACGGCCGTGCCGACGTCAATAGCCATCCAGTGCAGCTTCTTCTCCGCCGCCCAGCCGTAGAGGAATATCCCAAACGGCATCATGAGCACACCGGGGACTAGGAACGGCGCGCGGAACTCGGGCACAGCCTCGCCGCCACCGCGCAGCTTCATCCGGGCGTACATCCAGTCCATGAGTGGGCCGCCCGCCTGCGAGGCTGTGATGGTGCCGACGGCAAAGGCAATGTAGTTGAGGCTGCTGATGCTCTCGGACTCGTGGTATCGCTCAATCCACAGCGTGGCGTAAGTGGAGAGGAAGAGGCAGTAGACGGCAAAGTTGAGCGCCATGACCACCGCAATCACCTGGATCGCCGGTCGGTAGACCATGAGGGCCAGCGGCCGCATCAGATTGGCCCCAAGTCTCTTGCGCAGATCCTGGAAGAAGATCCGTGCATGCTGCAAGTTCCACCTGTTCAGATTGGCCGGCTCAATACCGGTCGCAGCTCTTGCCTTGGCTGCTTTCCTCGCGAGCAGTACCGGCGTGTACGTCTCCGAGACGACAAAGAAGGCTACCACAACGACAGCCGCGTCGAATGCGGAGAGTATCCAGAACAGCCACGCCCACGGTAGGTGCTCCGCCGTGACGCCGCCGATAATGGGGCCCAGCGCGGGGCCCATGTAAGGGATGAAGGTGGCGAGGGCAAGCGAGCGGCCGCGCTCCTCCGCTCGGAACATGTCTGCGAGTATCGGACTCGACAGCTGGCCAAGGTTAGCATCTGAAAGCTGGCGAAAGGAAATGATGCAGCATTCTCACCGTGATGCCGCAGCTGGCGCCAGAGCCAGCCAAGAAGCGGCTCGCCGTCATGAGCCCGGCTGAGGGCCCAACCGGGCACATTGCGTTCCAAAAGACGTAGAATAGGTTGCTGGCCATCCAGACTGGTCGCCGGCCGTACATCTCGGACAGCGCGGCGATGAGAAAGGGCGCAAAGGCGAGACCGAGGATGTAGATGGAAAAGGTGATTTGCGTGGCTGAGCTACTCAAGTGCAGGTCAGTCCCAATCTGCTGCAGGGCGGCAGCCATCATGCTCGTCGACATTAGCGTGATGAGCTGGCCGAAGGACACTACGATGGCGATGGAGACTTTGCGCCATGTCGGCCAGTTGTAGGGGTCTTGGGGGTCGTGCGAGGATTCCCACGTAGCCTGCAATGAAATCGGCTGTCAGTTACAAAATGTTCCTGCGCAGTTTCGTTCGATGTATTTTACGTACCCCATGCTCTTCTAACAGGTCGGAGAGCCGCGCCGGTTCACGGATCACGTCGGGTTCGGCCGAGGCTGCCACGATCTCAACAGTCTTTTCTTCATCCAGAGCCATGGTGACGACGTGGCAAAAAAAAAAGTAGAAAAAGAGAATTATAATACCAAGAGCAGGTCAGATCACAGAAATGAGCTTGGATGGAGGAAAAGAGCGTGCAACTGAGGCTTTGCTACAACTACACGGATGAATACGGGGCTGATTGATAAACTGATTGATTACGGCTGGGGATCCCGAGTACCAAGAGATCCGCGGGCGCAGCTACCGTCAATGGCAACGCATCAGGCTGGCGGTGAATAATAAAGAAAGGTGGCGCACCGAGCCGCTTTCTCATTCCGAAGTCCTCCCCACGCTGCATTCTGCTAGGAGCCTCCTCGGCGTGAGAATGCACGGCTCGGCGTGAGAATGCAAGGCTCAGCGTGAGAATGCTAGCTCGTCAGTGCTGCCCATGCATGTCCGTACAGCTCAAGCACTGCTCCGACGGTTTCCGACAGTTTTTATGAGATTTAGACCACGTCGGCGTGAGCTTTCCAGCCTTGCCCTTATCAGATCCTTTATATCCGACGCCGAGCTCAGATGGCGCCGCCAAGTTTGACGGCTCGTTTACACGGCACAGCATCTGCCCATAAACAGGTCAGTTGCAATCCTTCAGTGCCTTAACTACCCTCATGTATCTATTCACAGCTCCGTCGCTTTCCTAACTAGCACTCACAAACCCTGACTCTAGCAAGAGCGGCCAACCCTGGTCTCGAGACTAATATCGCTTTACAGCTGGACCTAAGCAGGCAGCACGCGTCAAGTCCAAAAGCATTTAATCTGCCGGTCCTAAGTCGCAGCATTATTATCTAATTCACAACCATGCCTGTGAATACGGCCGCTTCCATGGCGAACCTCCTTTCTCTGATCAGGCAGCTACCCCAGGGCGGGTGGCCAATGGAGGGTTCGGCAAGCATGTCAATTACAGCACGCAGATCTGGGGTTGTTACACGAAAGCATGCTTCGAGACATAAATGAAATATTTTATTTCCAGGGCAAGGTAAAGTGCCCTACGCAGCACAGCCTCTCAATCGACGTGCATTGCGTGGGAAGTCCCATTTCGCCTGCACTACTCTGCACTACTCTACACTGCCCAACCAGCCTGCGCGGTGCGCCTTGCAGTTTTCTGTAAAAGCCATTGTTTTTAACGCCTTTCCCCTCTACTTTTGGCCTGCCAGCGACCGACATAGCACCTTGTGCTCTTTAAAATGCGCGACCTGGCACTCTCTCCCGCAGTACTTGACCATGATGCACCGTCCGCACGCTATGAGCGCTGCGGCGGCAGAGTCCCTACCACAGTTGGCGCACTGGTTCTGCGGCGACGTAGACTCATCCCCATCCCCGAAAGTAGCCAACAGGCGCTCTGCCTCTTCTTTGGCGAGGCTCAGTACGCGCTGCTAGCCGAGGCTGACCTGGGCGGCAGCACAGCTGTTGCTCCCAGCGGGGTAGACTTCTGCGAGTTGTTTGGTGAGCGTCTCCATCGGAACTACAAAGCAATCGAGGATGGCTCCGATGGACGCGACGAGAAACTGCAAGATTTGAGTCTCATTCTCTTCGCTGATTTTAGCGTCTGCGCCGGTGGCAATCTGCATCGCCATGGCTGTGAGCTCAGAGTCGTCCAGTCTCTGGATGCGAAGGTAGCGCAAGACACTGCTGGGCAGCGGATCAGCAGCAGTGAGAGGAACTGTGCAGGCCGCGTCCAAACCGGCGAGCTTCCCGAATTTCTCTTTCTGCTCATAGGGCGGCGCCATGGGACTGGTTTGCAACACGAAGTCGTAGCTGTCACTGGGGTTGTCTGGCAGGACGAAGCCGTAGAGACGAAGGAGTCGGCTGTTTAGAACAGGTCCATAGTAAATGAAAATCTGGTCGCCAACCTTATAGTCTTTTCTGGCAAGGACAGATAGATCTCCAGTGGCAGGGTCGTAGGCGTGGCACTGTTTAGCCTCGGAGTAGTGGTTGAACATGTCCGCAATGGGAGCGATTACGCGGACTGACTTGTCCGGGGAGACGGCAAAGTCCCTGCCGTGACTCCAGATGGAGCTGAGCGCCCATTTATACTAGAAGAGTTCGGATTAGAAGCAGAGTCCAAATCCTCAGCGGCGATACCTACGTCTTGGATGCTAAACTTGTCGAGAGGAAAAAGATTGCGATGTCGTAGAAACAGGCGCGTCAGGAGCTGCTTGTAGTCGTCTCCGACGCGACCCCGAAGCTGCGTCGTGACGGTATGGAGCGAGCTGCCCCTGCAGACCTCGAGCTCCTCGTCGCTGAAGAATATGCTCATGCTGTAGCTTTTCGGCAGCGCGGCGGCGAGGTTCCGGAGGTTCGTGTAGGGGGCCTCATCGTCCGACCGAGAGCGGACAAACAAGAGGTGCAGCGCCAGTGTGTCCTCGACAGACAGCGGCGGCTGCAGCGATCGAAGAACCGGCCCCAGTAGCGGGTCCTCAAAGGCGCGCTCGACGGTCCAAATTCACTTGGCCAATATCGTGAGGATGCGTTCGCCCTCCTTCAAGGCACGTTTAGCTCGCACGTCCCGGCCGGTGAGGGGAAAGTCGGCGAACTCGAGGTGGCAGAGGCCGACGGCGCCCGCGTCGCTGTGCCAAGTCTCCATGGGTTTAGATTTCGCGACGCGGTGGGATGAGAAAATGGTGGTATCAGCTGCAGGCTGGAATTCGAAGGTGTCGAAGGAGCCACACGGCGCCACCAGCCCGGCCAGACCCCGATGCAGGAGGGTTACACAGGCTGTGACAGCTGCATATTGCTACGGTTGCTTAGAGTTGCATGTAGTTCAAAAAGAAATGATTCCAAAACAAAATCACTTCCATCTTTTGCAAACACAAAAACAAAATTGGTCGTATTTGGTAAGCGCATCCGTCATCCGGGAATAACGCATCTTGTCCAACGGCCTTTCTATGGAGCCAGCTGCTTGGAGGCTGCTGGAGCTACGAGAGCAGGTTACCTCTACAACTCGGTTCTAGAATATGACATTTCAACAATCGTCAACACCATATATATTCAGCCTTTCAGTCATATTTCATTTCTGCCAAGCTTTCGTATCGTCAGCCTGGTTGCACAGACGTAATAGTTCCTCAAACGCCCGATGCAGAACGGGGTTAACTACCTATATACCCTGTCACGCTTCGCCCCATCTCGCCATCCAGTTACTCTTAGCGCCGCCCTCACACTCCGTGATGCTGGGCCAGTTTCCGAGTGCAGAAATCCCCTCCACCCTCCACTATATCGTCGGTGAGAGTCCAAGGCGCATGGCACACATTGCAGACGACACACACGACCTCGATTCTCAAAGACGCCGAGAGTCATGAGAGCCCGCGGCAGTGGCGCAGTGCATTTGCCACCTTTCGCGGGAGCCTACAGTATTCTCTTCTGGTCTGGGCACGGCGCGGACTCTCGCGACAGCGATGGTACAGATGATGCTCATCAGCGACGCGAGTTTCGCCGTCCTCGCTCGTCGTCCGAAGTCCTTCCCGGCACTATCACCCAGGATGTGTTCATGCCAAAACCGTAGCCTACGTCATTCCAACGTTATCACGAGCACGTTGGCGAGAGCTTACCGAGCGAACGCGGCGACGGAGGCAGCGATAGATTATTCCTAAGCTACAGCGATCCGCAACTACTAGATATTGAATAGCGGAAGCCATTAATGCCTTCGAGAAATTGATAGCACCGCCACCGCCCTGCTGTGCCGTTTCCCTCCCAAAAACGGAGGGTTGCACTGGTGGCTTGCAGCCGCCCACATCACCTAGCAAGGCAGACTTGTCCCACGTTGCTGCCTACAAGAAAATTGTACAATCAAAAACAACGCTCGCCGTTTTGTATAAAAGACTTCAAGGCAGTGTTTTAACAACAACCCTCGTAAATTTGCATCTGTCTCTCTCATTACGCGCGCATTCAAGTTTTCTGATCTTTTTCATCTCGTACAATCGTTAATCGTCATTATGGCAGAACGCCAGGGTCTCCAATCCGTTGACGATATGATCAAATTCATGAACGAAACTCCCAGGCTGCGCCTTCGGAACTGTATGCTACCAGGCACTGACAGTCCCTGGCTTGAGAACCCAAACGAGCTCAAGTATTTCAATCGCGATAAGAAGGAAATTGAATATCGGACTGTCATCGAGCCCTCTTCGCATCGTGAAGCCAGGCAAGCGAATAAAAAAAAGGTGACCGAGTTCAACAATAAGGAGAAAACATTCATTGGCATTAACGGAATCCTTTGCCCCCCGCCGTCTATCGACCTTGGTTCGATACAAGGGTCGGATTCAGATATCGAAGAACAAACGGAACGGTACTTTGTCAATCATGCATTGTAATTTTTGGTCAGCATACATGCAACTTGGTATTATGCGAGACAAGAGCTGACGTGAGACTCTAGTTATCTAACGCCCGATCCCAACGCCGTCCTTTGTGACGTTATGGTCGAAAGGTTTCGAAAAGACTGGATTGGAAACGCTCGCGGCATATACTATCGTCACCACTACTCGCCTGATTGGTTAGTGGGAAACCAAACGGTTTGGGTCCCGTCCTTGCAGGGCAGGCAATGGGATCATGCTACCGAGGAAGCCCGACGCGCGAGAGCTAGGCAGTTCGTCAGTCACGCTATTGACAACGCCAAATGGAGGAAGAGCGAATTTGCATGGGAGTGCGATGCAATGACGGATGTGTTTGCCCCCATGAGAAATGATCCTATGATTGCTCTGTACGCTTCTCTTGTTCCGCAACGTCAATGCCTGTTGCCAAGTACGCTAACTGAAATCATTTCCTCTGCAGAGATAAACAGCGATACTACACTATGATACAAGAGGCTCATCCGACAGAATTTTTATTACATGGGGAGCCGAAGCTGGCGAGCCGCATTCCAGATCTCACAATAGGTCTTGCGCGGCCCGACTGGGAGACTGGTGCGGACTCGCTTTTGCATCCTGCGACTCTTGAACAGATCATGCTCCACCGCGACTCAGGTCTTATTTCAGACCCGTCCTGTGATGAAACACCTAATATCATATTCCCTTTTGCTGTATATGAAGCGAAAGGCTACAAAGGGGATCCTCGAAAAGCGCGCCATCAAGCCACTGAAGCCGGCGCGGCGTACCTTGACCTGCTGGACGCGCTGTCTCGAGAGCCAGAAAAACCCGGCGGCTTGAGCCTTCCGCATCAAACCGAACAGAGCAATTGTGCGCAAGTCTTTGCGTTCACCTCGTTTGGTCCGCACTGGCACATCATGGTCGGTTATAAGCGCAAGCGTGGGGAAGACGAACACGCTGGCGCTCCAGGTCTGAGTGAGAATGTTTATGTAAGTTCCATTACTGCGGCTCGAACTTTGATGAATTACTCTGCAAAGATGTGCTAGTACTGATACTTGGCAGATATTCCACAGAATTTGGAGTGGTCGAGTTGTCACGGAGCGGAAAGCCTGGGAGCTGCTTTCCATGGTTGACCTGATTCAGGAATGGGGCCGAACAAGTCACCGCGACTTCGTTATAAGCCATCTCAAAGCCTGGAATAGACATTCTATCAACTGCTTCTTCTTTGATGCTTCCTTTTTTATCGAGTCCGGCTTGGAAAGCGAATGGGAACTCTGGCTGGAGAATGTGCCTCTACCCGCTTGGGCGCGCCGACTGCCAGCTCCCGAGCAGGCTGAAGTAAGGGCAAGGGCGAAGCGGCACTACGAGCTATTCGTTCGTCTTGCTAAGCAGGGAGGAGAGATACCGCCCGCCTTGCTCTGCGGTAAAGGCAGCTGCGATCAGTTTCCTGGATACGCGATGTTCAGTCCAAAAGAGGCGTATCTGCACGAGATAGCGCATCATGGCGGCGAGCCAGGCGATAAGCTGAGGGAAGACATGACAATGCATCTTACCGCCATAACCTTCCTGCATACCAACAGGGATGCGCTGCATGGCAAAGAAGTTGTGCTGTATGTTAAAGATGGCGTGCTGTATGGCCCGCCCATTGTGCCGCAAGAGACTGAGCCGGGCCCGAGCCGCAAACGGCGGAGGTCGACTTTGGATGAGGACATGTCAGGTATGGATCCAATATAGCAACTGTTCCAATTGAAGGAGATACATAAGGCTAGGTATTCAACAATACTAGCCTCGCAGAAAAGGTAAGTATATGGAGATGTTTAGATTTATAGTTTTAGCAGCGAAGATCAACTCGCAACTCTTTAAATAGCTCTCCATATATCCAATTACAAGGACGAGAAGTGTATATAGACATTAGATCGACGTTGAGGTTCAAATTTATCCTAGTAGGACGTAACTTCTTCATCCGTCCCATCATCTTCATCATCTACTCTCCTTACCTTCAGTTTACTCGCCTCCATCCTTCCCAAAGCGCCTCGACGTTTGCTTCCTTGTCAAGCGTTTCCTGCCAGCCGCCGTCATTCAATATCCTCTCGACAACCTCTAACCGCGCTTCAGTACAGACACTTCCGTTGTACTCCATCGTCTGCACTTTCCGCTCCGACACGTGCGTTGCCCGTGCAGAACAACGGATCCGGCTCCCGGAGAGGGATCAGCGAGAGGCTGCTCACATGCCCGCAAATCACGACAAAGAACTATACCGTTTCCAGTTTCTGATCCAAGGCTCCACTTCAAAGGCATCCGCGTCCTTCGCCGACCAGTCGCAGCGGTAGATGACGCCCTCGTCCGCGTCCACCACGATGGCGTCTCTCCACAGGTCCGATGTGAGGGGCAGCACGCCCGGCGTCGCGATGGCGTTGCGGTGTTATCCCCTGAGGCAGCTGCAGAAGTAGTGCTCCGCTCTCTCTGCGGTCCACGGTTTGTTCGACGCGCCCACGCGCAGCTAGGGGACGGCCCAACAGGGAGGGTAGAGATGGATGGCGCGGCCGCGGTCGCGGTAGGGCAGATGCCGGACCAGGTCCTTGATATTTTCGGAGCGCCCTGTTTTTGTCAGCATATCCGTCTGGAGCTGCTCGTCGGTTCAGCCATGCGGGGCGGACGCAGGGACTGGGACTCGTCAATGTAGGCGAGCTTCTCGAGCAGCTCGTAGTACCGCGTCAGGCCGTGGACGATGGCATCTCGGTTATACGGCATGGCTTTTGCCACGCAGAATGCTGATTCTTACCTTTTTATTTTCGATTCGTCCGAAAATTTGGATACTGTATAGTGCAGTTGACAGTATGTACAGTTGATACGCCAGTGGTTGAAGCAGCAGGCCATTGTTTGCACGGGGATTCTGGTGGTCGTTTGACGCACGCTGATGCTTAAATTTATTTTACAAATTCTCAATAAAACAACTACTCTTTACAAATACAGACAAAGGCGGATCAAGTGTCTCTCTTTTGTTAATTAAGGGATAATGGGAGCTCTTTTGGCCCGCGGTACGGCGAGGCGCTGTATTGCTGCACACTTGAGCACATAATGAGATGTCATTTCTGGCTGTTACTTTTCGCAGCTACATTCAGCTCTATAAAATGTTATGTATGCGTTGATATTCGTAGTATCGGCTACTTTTCGTGACGGTTAACCCTCCTCCCAAAAGAGCCCCCATGTCGTCTGTCACTCCCTTTATTATTTAGACGCCTTGAATCAGCTCTTAGCTAAGATCCGCATGAATTGGTGGCTGGACAGATTGGTGACGTTAACCAATAAAAAGTGTATCCAACATCGCATGAGTGCAATGTATCGTCCGACAGCCTGCTTTAACCGCAACCCACCCTTTGCCTAATCTATGTCGTGAAATTACCTTTAACTGGTGGTCTGCCTAGTTTCGGCCACGGCCGGCCTAGCCCACAAGCCAGCAAGAAAGAGGTCCTGGAGTTAATATGGCTCGTAGTTCACTACACGAAACAAAAAGATGGTTCCAAAGGCAAAAACATATGATACTCCGGTACAGGGAATCGAACCCTGGGCTGCTCGGATCAATTTATTATTGAGAGCGAGCGATGTTAGCCACTACACCATACCGGATGTTGAGTGAAAACTCGGAGCGGGTCAAGATCCGCTTGTCAACAGGCAGACTTTATGTGCTAGAAGAACCCTTGGCTGGTCGATGCGCTGAAGAAAAAAAGAATACATGACACGAGTCATGGGCCGCTTAAAAGAGCAAAAGGGAAGGTCTCAAACGAGACAAAAGATAAAGAACTCCGGTACAGGGAATCGAACCCTGGGCTGCTCGGTTCCAACTTGAGAGCGAGCGATGTTAGCCACTACACCATACCGGATGATTTGACTTGTTGAACGAGGGGTTCTTATTTGTCGCTATTAATTGAGCGCAGTAAAATTACTCCGGTGGACCCGTCTTCCCGGAAGCCTGGTTGGGTTGATACCAATGCCACTCCAGATGAGGTTGCAGATTTCCTCTCAGCATACATTCAAATTCTAGCCAGTAAAATCTCATGTGCTAGGTTCTATTAATATATTGGAACATTATTACCGACGGCAGACACGAGCTGCATACTCCGGAGACGATAGATAGGGTAACACGTGCGCTATACTAAGCCTTACCCTTGGGTGGCCAGTTCATGCTTCATGTTATAAATAAACTAGAAGCCAAATTAGGTATTATCGTTACTACTGGCTCTTCGACACCGAGTTGGTTCATGGTCGTGACCCGCTGGCACATTGTCTTCGTGTAGACTTGCATCTAATTAGTGTGACTGCTATGGAGCCCTCCGTCCCATCGTCTCACATGCTTCCCCCAACTTGGCATGTACATTAATATGCAACTTCTTTTGCGTTTCTTTTCAGTCCAAATATAATTTTGTACGTTATTTACATCTGTTTCGAGAGGCAGCCAACTTTTTGGTTTAAACGCTGCGTGGAATGGGTGCGCTCAATAAACGGAAGTTGCCATATACCTTGCTGTGTTGACTTCGCACTCCACTGCAGCTAAATTTTAGCTCTCCCTCTTTCAGCGCCGAACAACTGCACCAGTTTCCTATCTCAGCATACTGCAGCTGGTCTGCTACTGAGAACCGAGGAAATCGCCGTTGCATGTGAGATTCAGGCCCGGCAGGCAGAACGCAGTACCCGAATTTCGCAAGCCACAAGTGCGACGCCAGACACCAGCGATGGGGCGCGACGAGGATGGCGACGGCGATAGCCGAAAGCGGCGCGACCATGACGACGACAACCGACGTCACAACCGACGAGAGGACAGACCACGGCGGAAGTCACCGGGCGACGAAGATAGTCATAGGCGTCGTCGCAGATCGCGAGAGAGGCGCAGGTCGAGGACGCCTGATTCCGGTGGCCGCTCTGGCCACAACAGCAGCCGACACCGCGACAGAAGCCGCGATCGACAGAGGCGGCATCGACGCACAGACGACGACGATAGAAAACACTCGTCCTCCCGCCGCCGGCGCGACGACGACCGCGGCGACGACGATCGAAAAGAGATTAGCAGAGCCAGCCCTCTGCAGCGCGGTGGCCCTCTCCCATCGCAGGAGGCCTCGTTTGCTGTGACTCAGGGCGAGGAACCCGAGAAACCCAAGGAAAAAGCAAACTTTGGGAACACGGGGCTTTTAGCAGCAGCGTCCAACTCGGTTACGCAGGTCGACGGCTCTACTGTGACGCTCAAGTATCACGAGCCCTCGGAGGCGCGCAAGCCGTCACCACGCGACCAGTGGAAGCTCTACATATTCAAGGGCGAGGACATTGTGGATACGGTCGACTTGAGCTCGCGAAGTTGCTGGCTGATTGGCAGAGAAATGACTGTCGTCGACCTGCCCGCGGAGCACCCCAGCATCAGCAAGCAGCACGCCGTCATCCAGTTTCGCTACACGGAGCGGCGCAACGAGTTTGGGGACAAGATCGGCAAGGTCAAGCCGTACCTGATTGACCTCGAGAGCGCCAACGGCACCATGCTCAACAATGGCAAGATACAGGACAGCCGTTACCTCGAGCTCAGGGACAAGGACATGGTGCAGTTTGGGCAGAGCACGCGCGAGTATGTCATTATGTTGGCACCCCGAGCGTAGCATCGACATCGATCCGCATGGAAAGCATAAATCAGCAGTCCAGCACGATGGAATAATGCGATGGCGGCGTGCGATGCAACCTTAATACGACCGAGTTAACCAGTTCCTGAAAACCGGCACTTTTGCTGCGAGATGCAGCACAGCAAATCTGTTCAAGATTCTGCGATGACCCGATATACAAGGAACTTGGTTACAAAAGGTACCAGCACGTGCAAGAGCGCTAGATGATGTATCGGCATTTTCGATGGTGGCGTATCGGCTCGCCACGGCACCATTTACGAGCGCTCAAGAACCGTCAGTGGCGCAAAGCCGTGGCAGGCGACCGCAGGATTTTTTTTTGGAACGTGAACAATTATCAAAACACGACCGAAAGCGTTGACACGTTCCATATTCACACGCCATGCTCGGTGGTAGGCACAGGGACTCGAAGGTTTGCTGCCATATCACCTCGTAGGATTAGAGTTTAGTCTGATGCTACATGTGGACAGCCAATGACGCCCGCTTTCTGTAAGGCACGCGCAGTTTTCCTTCTACGGTCACGGGTGGAGCCGTCATTTTTAGCATTCGCCTTTAACAACTTGCACTGCAACTCTATTGGGCGACGTGAACCGCGACACGTTCTGGCCAATTACGACGCGCAAGGCGGGTGTTACTACGAACTGGTGCGGCATGACATGGCATTTACTTCCACCTCTTCTGCTGATGGCTGTCAAATAAATAAATAAATAAATAAATAAAAGCCTGTGTATAGGATCTAATCACTTGTCCGATTTTTGACTTCCCGAGTTGACTGAATAAAGCGACACCAGGTTGCGACGCAAGACATTACGTGTGTATATGTGTATTTCCTTGTGCCGCCGTGCAACTATGCCACTCGTGCCGCAGCATTTCCCGTGCAAATGTTATTTTCAGGGTCCCTCCTTTCAAGACGGCCCGCTTCAAATGACTCTATTTCGCTTCCTCGGCGCCATCATGACCTTGCACATGCCAAGCCACGCAAAACGAGCCGCCCGTCTGCCAAGCCGCTGCAGACAACAGCTGAAAGCAACCAACACGTCAGCCACCAGCCAGTCATAATCCTGGAATGATTATGGGCTGCCTGCCCACCGATGGAGGTTATACAGAGAGGCTCAAAGATGGCAGTGCTGTTGCCGGCCGGCAAAGGGCCAATCAAGACTAGCGGCTGTACATTGCCCGGCGCTCGACATGCACGCACCCAGTGCCTGCCCCGCGACGACTCATAGGTCACTCGTCCGAAACGAGTGTGAAACTGTATTTGTGCTTGCCATCTATGGCATAGTAGCCGTTTGCGGTGGAGCGACTGGCCGGGGCTGGTGACGGCTGTCGTCAACCCACCTCCCCATGATGGCTCACCCTTTGCCTCCTCTCTCACTACTTGCCTTGCCAGCCGGCCACAACTCTGCCTGGCTCTCGCACGCCCTAAGATCTTGATTTCATTTTTAGCTCCGCTGCATCGATCCTTTCTGTGACTATGGCAGGCAGTCACAACATTGCGAGTGCCTATGAAAGCTACACATACCCACTGCGCTAGCCGCCGAGGTCAGTCAGAAGCCAGCCCAGGCAATCGTGAAAGACCAGATGATGGGGGGCCGATGACCGTGATTTCGCAATTATAAAGATGCAGTGAAACCCCAGTTTCTCGGTTCGAATCTTCTTGTCTCACATCCATCATTTTCATATCCACCATCTTGCATCAACCAACTACATCAACGTAATATAATCAGCTGCCTACTTCACTTACAACATTGATCCGTGTTCTTCTTTCCGACACCCTCTGAGCAGAACGTTATCTTTGCTCATTAATATTTTCTTTTACGACAACACATCACACATAATCATGTCGGCTGCCACCGACGCTTCTTTTTCCAAGTCCAAGACGATGGTAAGTTCCGTGCACCCCAACCCGGCGGCCGCCACACGGCCCCCTCCGGTCTTGGCACACCCACCACTTACACGGATGCACAGGGCACGGAGAACCGCAACATTGCCCGGTACGAAACCACCGCCGTCTACACACATCCCGACGCCGAAGTCGACATCGTCCTCGTCCACGGCCTCAACGGCCGTCCCGACCACACCTGGACGGCCGCCAACGGCACCTTCTGGCCGACGGACCTGCTGCCCGCGTCGCTGCGCGGCGTGCCCGCCAACATCCTCGTCTACGGCTACAACGCCGACGTCTACTCGCGGCGCAACGACCGCAGCGCCAGCGACAACTTCATCCACCAGCACGCGCAGACGCTCGTCACCAGCCTGACGCTGTTCCGCCGCGGCGAGGGCCGCGCCCGCAAGCCCATCATCTGGGTCGCCCACAGTCTCGGCGGCATCCTGGTGAAGCGCGCGCTGCTCTACTCGAGCGACCTGCACGCCGCCCACCACGACGACTACCGCTCCTTCTTCGTGTCCACGTACGGCTGCATCTTCCTCGGCACGCCGCACTGCGGCGCCGACGGCGCGACGTGGGGGCTGGTCCTGCAGGCCATGTCCGACGCCATCCTGCCGCGCAAGTTCTTCGAGTCCGAGTCCGTCCTGCTCAAGACGCTGAAAAGGGACAACGAGACGCTCGCCAATATCAACAACCACTTTCTCGACATTTACCAGCGCTTCCGCATCCACATGGTCCACGAGAACCACAAGACGGATATCAAGGGCACAAAGTGAGTAACTAGTCTTTTTTTCCACATATCGCTTCTTGGAACATAAACTAATATGAATAACACAGGGTTCTCATTGTCGACTCCAACTCTGCCAGCCCGCAGCTACCCGGAGTCACGTACTATGGCGTCGAAGCCTCGCACTCGCAAATGTGCAAGTTCGACTCGGCCAACGCACCCGGCTTCCGCGCCGTCTCGACCGACATCCGGCAGTGGGTGCTCGACGCCCCGGGCCTCATCCAGCGCCGCTGGGCCGCCGAGGAGTGCGAGCGCTCCGCGCGCATGCAAAACGAAATCACAGAGCGCATGTCGCCGTTTGTAAGTCACGATGACTCTGCCGCCTCCGCCTTTCCTCCTCCCTCTCCAGGCTCTTCCGTCCCTTCCAGTCCACCTCCGTCATACTCGGCCGTTGTGACTCCTCCACCCGCATACGAGTGTATGTGGTCGCCGCCGACATGTATGTCCGCGGCGCCGGTAGCAATGCCTGCTTCCACACCCACACCCACACCCACATCCGCATACGTGCCTGCACCTGCACCTGCACCTGCTCAGTGCGCTTCCTGCTGCTGTTGCTGCAACTGTCACCAGTCTAACATGGAATTTCAAGATAACTACATCGCCACCGTTTGTCGTGGCCTCGTCGCTGTCGCCTGCGTCGTCGCTTCGTCCGTCTTCGTCTCTGTCGCTCACCTCGCTGCCGCCACCGTACAGGGATGCCATGGGGATGGGAGCTGCCACCGCCGCCACTCCTCGTCGAGCAAGCGACATGGCGATTCACTTCTCCCGCAGTTTGTTTGAAAAGGTCCTGCAGGAGGGTCTGCTGGTGGTGAACCAGGACGAAGTGAGCATGGAGCCACGCCGCTCCATCTGAAACTGGGTGGGGGTTTCGTTCTTCTATTCTCATGGACATCTAATATTTGTTTTTATGCTCGTTTCCGGTTCGTCAGTACGGAAGAGAGGCGATTGCGATACAACATCCCATTCAAACTGGGCGGATGCCTCTCACGGGGCAAAATGGTTCTAGCGTTTTATGACTGCAATTTTTGTTTCTGCTCTTTACTAGTATTAGCGTCTTGTTACTGTTTAGTTTCTTTTCGGATTTCTTTCTCCAATTTTGGGCTTGGACACGGCGTTTATGTGTCTCAACAGGACCGTTCAACTTGCTTTTCAATATACCACTTTAACAACATTCAAAGACTTCTAATATGTGAATATGTGTAAGAGAAAGAGGAAAAGTAGTACCGGGTAATTAGTATATCTCAGGAATTCAGACTATGGCATATTCGTGCGTCCCGTGCTGTCAGATCTGGTCCGGTACACAACTGCTCGGCACCATCGGCGCCATTACGCCGCGCTACCAACACGCTGTCGGGCATTCCGCACATTTTTCGTACAAACGAGCATGCTACACGCGTACATATCTATTTTGCCACCGTTCTCGGACGTCCATATGCTGTCTGCCCGCTCATTGATTGTCATCGTATCAGTCCCTGAGCGCCATGACCTACGACCATCTTGCGCGGTATTTCAGCCAGACGCTGCTACAACTCGCCGGTATACTAGATAGGGGTGTGATCAGACTGACAATCAGGAAAATATTTCCATTTTTGACTTGAAATGATAACCGAGCTTTGCTTCTGCATCCCGCCCTACGTTCTGCTTGATTAAAGGCTGAACTTACGAGCCCCAGATTTCCCACTCCAGTCTTTTACCTTTTTGTCGATTTTTCAGCCTTTTCGGGTACTCCTTTTTCGTCTTGACGACAAAAAACTATGAATGCCTCGGAAATGCACCAGATGACATGGTACATGGATGGAAATCGCATTCCGTAGGGCAGGCTTGACGGCGCGCTGTGAGTCGCAGGTGTGACGCGCGGCCAACGATGCAGGCGACCTTCACCAGATCGTACACGCCATCGATTGGATAGTGTCCATCAAAAAGTTGTTCGTCTCTGTGGTGGGAAACTCTTAAACTTACGCTGAAAATAGGATCAAAGGAGTGAAAATTGCCTCGACCAACGTGAAATCTTTCGGTCGAATTAGGTGGAGAACCTTGGAGGTACATTCATACGGGACTGCCTCAGACGCTTGATGACTCGTCCATCCATCTCCAGTTTTCGCTATTCTCTGGTGCCAGAATGAAGTTGCCACGTATGACTTCTCCTTTCATGTGCAGGAATGATAAATACGAAATTTGTCGCGTTCCATCCAATCACTACTCGGGCGAGAAGCGGTCGAGGGTTGGGCGACGTGGTTGTGCCGATGGTGATCGACACTGTGCTGTTTCGACTGCTGGCTGCCTGAATAGGCATTGTCATGTTAGTCAAGGTATTGAATTGCGCACGCCAGTGTTACTTCTTCTCCTCGGACCTGGAGCCCAAATGGGGCCAGATAAAGTGGATGGCAAATTGGCTGTCCAGCCGCCATTTACTCTGACTGAGGCTTATATTGACAAGGAGGTGAAGGGAGGGGGCGTTCAAAATGGACGGGAAATCGGCTCTTGGCAGCGTATTTTCAGCAATAGAAAGGGATCATCACCATGCATTTCAGCCACTTGCAGACACCGCTTGTTGATGGTTATGCCGTCGTTGCATCCCATGCTGGTACGTACTGTATCTGGGCCGACTTGATGTGGAGTGATGTGCAAGCCGGGACTCGCCAATGGCCAATAGTACGTATATCGACTGTCCATTTTTTTTTCTTTTCAAAACAGAAAATCGATCAGAGACTTTCAGGGGGTCAATCTGCCGCGAAATCTGTCGAAACTCAGTTTTCGGCTGCCCACTGCCTATTGAATCAGTCAAGTGGTGTAGCTAGGGTGGGCGGCGACAACCGATGACCGTGAAGCCTTGGCTTGACCTGGCTGTAAAGTGACGGAACACATGCAAGAGACCAGTGGAGCCCTACTTTTTGTCTCCTCTTTTTCCTTTTTGACTTTTTGTTACTCTGTCATTTTGCCCACCTCTGGTGGAGGATAGAGCTCTGCACGAAGTCACCCTCCGACTGCAGAACAGTGCAGGGATACAGTGGTTCCTCACTCCACTCAGCGTGTCTCACGCTCGGCGCCGTCACCAGGCTCGCCGCCTACACACGGATTGGGGGAGAGAAAGCGACGGGGTGCGAGGTTTTTGCTGCTGAAAGAGGGGGAGGGGTTGGTGAGCCGAAAAGGGGACACTTTTATTAATGACGGCTTCCACAAAACGGCTGTGACGTAGTTGCTTGCTGGCAGAAGTATACATGCCCTGTCGAGCCGGAATGCACCTTGGGGGACCGACCGCTTCAAACGGCACGCCAAAGCGCGCAGGAGGTGCATCTGCAAGGACGGCTCTGGTATATCAAGTTATTCTGCTTGGCCGAGAGGTCTCGAACCTCCGCCCAAAATCTGGCAGAATTAACGTACTTCGCAAGGGAGGGTGAAATTGCGCAACAGGATTAGTTGGTGAAGGGCGTTTGGGGCAGCGCGGGCGTCAAGATTGCGATTTGTTCCCTGGATTTACTTTTCAGGTAGAGTGTACTCTCCAGAGTCAACTAGAGCCGCAAGTCGACCAATGTTGACCTTGATATTTGGCTCTGGTGGTGCGTCATGCCGCCTATTACCATGTTCCAATGTTCGGATGTTGAGGCGGGGCTTGGGCTGGGGTTGAATCGTTACCAAGTGGCTGGAAATGCTCGCTTACCTGCTAGTCACGATATTTCTCATATCGCTCTTTCTGCTCCCTTATTTAATGTTTCCTTATGCTATTCGAAGGAATTGAAAAATCCGGTAATCGTCAGAGAGTTTTTTCGGGTCGAAATGCTGCGGATCGCGCAGATACCGTTACAACCATCTGTCTCCAAGATCGTGCAGGCCCATTTTAATCGTTGAAAGTCACGATAATAGCTGCAGAGGTCAGGCGACGACGTTAGACTTCCCGCTACCTGAAACGTTGCTTCCACAAAACATGGCAAGGCTAAGAAAATCCCCGACATGCGATTTTGTGTAATCCTAGTATCACTCTTTGATATATTTGACGATCAGGGTCCTTGTGGCTTGAAGTCGCACAAATAAGTGAGATGTTTGAGCAAAGTGAGAAGGGTCTGCAACAATCCGGCCTAGCAAGGCGCTGCCCAGCGCTCATCGATACGCCTTTGGTTTGAAGGCCCGAAAGATTTTTTCCTTGGTCAATCTAGCGGCAAAAGACACATCGGCGATGTGAATCCCTTCCAATTGACTGCTGCGCAACGCGGTACAAGGGCGGAAAAGAAAAAGCAAGCCGGACTAGTTGCCGGCAGCTCCACCTGAAGCCCAAAGATGTAACAGCGCAGCAGCACTACATGCAATTGAAGCAATGTATCCTGCAAAGGCTCCATTCTGACGTCGTTGGTATGAGACGTGGCTCCGTTGGTGAGGCTATGTGGATGCCGTTGATAGCATCCTAGTCAGTCGTATTGATAAGTTGATAAGGGCGAACGTGAACTGGTGGAGGGCTGAAACGAGGAAAAGACGGAACAATCTTACGGCGAAATGGCGAAATGAGCGATCATTATCAAATGCGGATGAAGATGCACATCAACGGAATGAACAGCAAAATGGACAATGTGACCTGTGCTGAAATTGACATGTTGTGTGAGATGCAATGACAGGGGCATGATTGGCGCCTTCAGCCCGAGGCCATGAATAATGCTGTCTAACTCTGCCGGCGCTTTCTGGACAACTGTGCTTGAATAGGCAACAATATGCATTGTTTGCTACCCCCGCCGAGAGTCACTTAGTTGCAGTCTTGGTCTGCAGTTTTCCGTATTACAGTTTGTCATGAGTCGGTTCGCCTGTGCGGCCCGTCACATCAAGCAAGGACAGGGCGCCGCTATGATGAGATGCACTAGACCGATGCAGCAGTACAGCAAACCGATGGCCAGCAGTTGAATTTGCATTTGGCCAGCGTTTCCATCGCGACAATGGGGCGGGACCCGTGTAAACCGGCCACAAGCAGTTGACAGTACGGCCCTGGCGGGGATAGTCGGTATTGTGCGGCGGGCATAGTGGGAGGAGCTAGCAAGATGCAGCGCAACCCTCCGCGCGGCGTACCATAGCCAGTGCAGCGTTGGTGGAGGTTGAATTTTTTTTTTCTTTGGGGAGCGGTGCATCTGTGTTGACGTCACTGCCTCCGTTCCGGTCTCCATCGGTCGTCTCTTGAGGCTCCAGTCGGGCCCCATCCAGGTGTCATAGCGTGGGAATAAGAGGCTGAGGTAGCCCTGCCCGACGGTCATAAAAAGGCTAAATAGTGAGAAGCCAGGAGGAGTGCAGAGGCGGTGGATAATACGGTCTTGGCGTTTTGACACCGTAAATAGTCAAGAGGCTTGGTGTTGCGTCTGCTTTCTGGAGGGTTGCAGCAGCGTTGGCTTGCAGGATGCGGGTGCGCAGCGCACCAGGTAGTGCACGCCCCCTGTCAGGTCCCTTTCCTGGCGGCGGGCCAAGCAGAGAGCTGCGCGGAGGTTGCTCGTTTGGGGACGTACAGGTAACGTCTCTCGATGGAACGGACGGGGTCAAAACAGATGGCGCATTGCCGTGCTGGCGTGCGTCGTCTAGCTGCGAGGGGAAATTAGCTACGTGGATACGTGTGCGTCATGAGCGTGATTATTTGCATCCCGCGGGGCAAAATAAAATAAAATATTCATTCAGACGATGGCACCAGACGGTACGAGGTTGAAGGGGCGGACTGAAACAGGGAATATACGCGGTAGATGATGTGGTGATGGTATGGGCAGATGAGAAGCGAGCGAAGCAAACGGAGCAGAGCAGAGCATGTTGGCTGTGGCCGTGTGTGTTACCTCAGGTACGTACCTGCGAAGACGGTCGAGTCTGTTGGGCGTCGCGGTTTTGAACGGTGGCTGGAAACGGTGGCTGAATACTGTGGCTTCTTCGTCGTTGTCGGTTCCTGGATCAGCGCCGGGACAGACAAACGGACAAACACGTAGCACCCGATTACAGGGCACCCCGTAGGGCAAACCATCGCTATTACCGGCTGTACAGTACGGCGGGGGGTCCGCTGGAGGGTTGCGCCGGCAGTGGCTTACAGGGCTCAGGTACCTGCTACAGTGGCGCGCGGTCAAAGTTTCACAAGACAGCGGGTGGCTTGCAGGTTGAAGGGTAGCCGTCACGGCAAAGCTATGGGGGTCACAGCGTTGTTATCTACAGTTGGTAGCCCTGCAGCCCTGAAACAACGGTAGTCAGTTGAAGTGAGTAATGTAATGGCAGAGCTACATGGACGGGAAGCTTGCCCGTGTCAAGGTAATACGTGTACATAGGAAAAGCAAGCCTTTTCATCTTCCGAACAACAGAGGCAAAGATATAACCAAAACCTATACAGTTACAGGCTGATAGGTGAGGTACAAAGATACATAAGGTACCAACTCGTAGTAACCGAACCAGGGGCGCTCAGGTCCACTCGGTTTAAAACTCTGAGCCGAACGTCTCCATCGGCCACCGCTTTTAGCATGTGCTCCGTCCAATATGGTGGCTTGCAGAGCCGCAGGAGGACGACGAACAGAAGAGGCCACGCCGGCCACACTACGGCCACAGTTAAAAATTCTGCCTCCTCGGCATTCACTGCCCGTTCAACCTGGACGCGCCTTATGTGGACTCGTTATGGATCAGATATGGATCTTAATGGGATCGTGCCGGAACCCTCGCCGCCACTCACAGCGCAGCGCCGCCACATGGTTCCTGTCCGGATCTCCACCCGACGTCATCAGCGCCGGGGCGCCCACACATCTCTCACCGTCCGGGATACCGCTTTGAGGCACCCACCGGTACAAGACGTCGCCGCGGCGAAGCCACCGGATCGTCATGTATTTCTGGAACCCTCGTCCGCGTACCTCCCTGCCTGTCGCCCCCCCTCCCCCCTTGTTACTCTCATGCAGGCTACAAGAGAAAATATCCTCAAAAACTATGGAGACGCAAGATAAAATGCCGCAGTTGCGTTATCACCACAAGGCCTCTCACTCACTGCCTGTCGTGCCTGTTCACCAAACGAAAAACTGATAGTCCCACACTTCTGCCGGCCCAATTTAAAAAATAAAAAATAAGAAATTGCAAAAATTCTCATCACTACTCATGGAGCTTGTCTGAATTCGACAGGCACTGTGGTATCAGGCTCCGCAGCTGGTGCTCCGTAATGACGCCTGTGTAAATGGCGGGACCGATAACATGTACTCGGTATCGATGCTGAGGCTGGCATCTGTACTTTGTTGACAAGAGATAACTTTGAAATCCGCCTCTTGAGACATCCTCCTTTTCATCTATATAAGACGGATATCCTGCTCCCCAATCCACTCTCGATCGATTCATCTCTATCAACAACCACTGGCTGGTCTATCAACTTATACAAACTCTTCTTTCACATTCCCATCTACTAGAAATCGTCTTTTTTCGATTCTCTCTCACATTCAAACCTCAACAACTCTACTACTCTCCCCCACATCCGTCACAATGGCTCCCGTTGCTATCACCCCCGAGGCCTCCCCCGAGCGCCCCATGGTCGTCAAGAAGGTCGAGGCCAACCGCTCCAAGTCCAGCTCCGTCTCTTCCAGCCACTCCGTCCACTCCATTCAGCTGAACGACGGCAACACCATTCCCACCGTCGCCCTCGGCGTCTACAAGGCCCCCAACGGCCAGGAGACCGAGGACGCCGTCACTGCCGCTCTTGACGCCGGCTACCGCCACATCGACTCTGCTGCCCGCTACGCCAACGAGGAGGCTTGCGGCCGCGCCATCCGCCGCTGGCTCGAGAAGACCGGCACCCCCCGCGAGGATGTCTTTGTCTGCTCCAAGCTCTGGGACGCCGACCACGGCTACGAGGCCACCTTCAACGCCCTCTGCTCCTCCCTCGACAAGTTTGGTCTCGACTACCTCGACCTCTACCTGATCCACTCCCCCGCCGACGACGAGGAGAAGCGCCTCGAGTCGTGGCGCGCCCTCGAGACCGCCCAGCGCCTGGGTAAGGTCAAGTCCATCGGTGTCTCCAACTTTGGTGCCGCCCACATCGAGAACCTCATCGAGAACGCCAACGTCGTTCCCGCTGTCAACCAGGTCGAGGTCCACCCCTTCTGCCAGCGCCAGCAGCTGGTCGACCTCTGCGACAAGCACGGCATCAAGATCGAGGCCTACTCTCCCCTCGCCCGTGGCAACAAGCTCGAGGACCCCACCATTGGCAAGATTGCTGAGAAGTACGGCAAGACCCCTGCCCAGATCCTCCTCAACTGGAACGCCTCCAAGGGCAACGTCGTCCTCCCCAAGTCCCTGACTGCCCACCGCATCAAGAGCAACTTTGAGTCTTTCGACTTCAAGCTCGCCGATGAGGATGTTGCCACCATTGACGCTCTGGAGTCCAACTACGTCACTGGCTCCATGCACAAGTCCGAGGACTAAATGCATTGCAAGACAACATTGCAACTTTTCATTTGTCTTTCAGAGGATAATCCTTGGACAGGTTCCTTGGATATGATACCACCTCTTCTTCTACGACCATGAGACTGAACGTGTGTTGTCTGCTGTGTACCATCACAATGGCCGCAAGGATAGTCTAGTGGATATTACGAGCATACAGCTCTGGCTCAACCAGATTAGAAACTGCATAGAATGGGTAGCTGGCGTTTTCCTTTATTCATATACTCCTCAGTTGAGGATCAGATAGAAATGAAAAATTTCGAAATCATGAAACTTGTTCCTTGAAAGTGATGCGATGCATAAGACTAGTAGTAAACTTTGGCTGTTCTAATTGATCATCATTCGGGTAAGCTCTTTCACTACTGTGGCACCTAAATTGGCCTTGATCTAGTAGAGAAATACTTGCGCACGAAAAAAGGGATTCATCACCGGCACCGCCGTGTATTAAAGTTCATGTAGGGATTCCCCAGGCGTAGTCAACATGGTTGACCCTCTTAAATGCATGTTCATCCGACGAAATTCCCAGGTGGGTAAGCGTCATGCATGCTCAACGGCTGTGGGGGTGGTTCGGGTTAAAAAAAGATCGTGAGATCTGAACTCTGGCGGTTGCAGGGTCCCACTGCCAAAAATCTGGGGCGCTGGTCACGCAGACAGCGACTCCGTTTAAAAAGGTCCAGACCTTGGATAGACCGCCATAGTGCGAGGGGTCACCGTTTGCTTGCAGAAAAGGGTTGAAAAAGAATGCAGGGTGCCAGAAGGCGCCAAATCAAGATGCAGCAGTTTTAATAGGTGGCTGCGTTGATGTATGCAAGTCGAGGAGTGTGCCTTGCATACGCAGCATCACCACCCACTACAAAAAAGGCACCTCGTATTACTCACGCCCGCCATGGCCGAAAGAGGACATACACCAAAATGTGGCGCGTGAGATGCTGCCTCGTTGGTCAGATGCGCTCGCTAGTTCGCAGCGCTGCACCCCAGCTGACCAGACTCAGCCCTGCAGACTGATCACCCGCAGTCTGCGAAGATCTACCAAGGCAGAGCGCTGCCAGTCATCGCCCTCACAATAGGCTACATCGCTCGCGAACCAAGGAATGCAACGCCTTTTGCGGGCTTGTGATAATCGACTGCGCGGGCGGAGCCTGGTCGTGCGGCTTGTCCGGTCGGTGAGTTTCTGGGCAGGAGCAGCTTTCACGTTGTATCTGCATTTGGCGCTTGCGCGGCGGCCCGAAGTTGCCCTGAATGCGTGACAAGTCATCGACGTAAATTGGGGGCGAAGCCAAGCCACGCCGCAGAAGTTCTGACTCCTTCCCCCCTCTTTCCAGCTTCTGCATCGTCGTTGTCGACGTGCTTTGTTTCCTATAGCCTCTTCTTGGATCTTGCACAACCTACGAAATCGCGACCGGCCGAAGCCACATCTTCCCCGCCATGAATGCCGCAACGGATTTTTACCGATCGCAGGTCGGCGGCACTGGTGTCATCAACTACAGCTATACCGACTTTCCTTGGCGCCTGTTCCTCAAGGACATTCTCTACTTTTTCAAGTACTTCTGGGCGCTCCCGTGGATCGTCTTGCCACTCACGCCGACCGACTCGGGACCTCTGGACGAACTCTACCCCAGCTGGGCCAATCTGTGGTGCCTCACCGTCCACAGCATCCTCATCTTTCTCCAGCTCTTCTTCATCTTTGGTCTTCTCGTCGCGGTGCTGTTTCCCGTATGGGTCGGCGCACTCTTTGCTGGCAGCTGCCTGTTCCTCAACTGGCTCCTCTGTCTTTTTCTGAACGGAAAAGGTATCACCTTTCACTCGGACGAGAAGTATGCCAAGGCGCTGCCGCAGCACGAGCATGAGCAGTGGATTTTCCTGAATGGTGTTGCAGCGGGGTATGTCTACTTGCCCTCGAGTCTATTTATTTACTGACCAATTTGTTTCTAGAGAGCATTGGATGAAGAATAACCTGAACCGACTTGCCATTACCTTCGGTCGACCCATCCTCGGCATCCATAACCGGACTTCTGGAATAATATTCGATGTTATTGAATGTTTGATTCAGCGCAATTTTTCTTACGCCACTAACGATGTACGCGTATGCTACAAAATTATGAGAGATGTACTCTACGATCCGTCGAAAACAAAGGTCATCTTTATTCTACATTCGCAAGGTGGAATCGAAGGAGGACTGGTCCTAGACTGGCTCCTCCAAGAGATGCCCCAAGATCTCTTATCCAAGTTGGAAGTCTACACGTTTGGCAACGCAGCAAACCACTTCAACAACCCGCATCGCCATGCCGAGTCGCAGGCGCTCACGATTAAGAAGCCGAGAGAGGCTATTGCGACAATGGTCACAGAAATGAGTTTCTCGGGTATGCACGTAGATGCATTGATAGATACAAGCGACGGCAAGCCCCCATCACTGGTGACCCAGTCTTCGAGCATCTCGACGTCGTCGCGAAGCTGGAGCGCAGCGCAGGACCGTGCTATTGGATATATTGAGCATTTCGCCCACACGACGGACTTTGTTGCGATGTGGGGAGTGTTGCATTTTGCGACAAACAGAATGGGCTCGCCGCAGCTGCCCAGGTTCATGGGGCGTCTTTTCAGCCGGTCTACTAGACGTGGTGGCCACCAGTTCAACCAGCATTACCTGGATGGCATGTTTCCGCTGAAGAAGGATCCCCACTCTGGAGAGTATGTCGGAGCTAGCGAAGAGAATGAATTCATGGAGGAGACAATCAAGGTCGGTAAGGAGGGCGCCGCCATGGATAACACACGCGAGGCTTTCGACATTACATACATGGGCACGACGGGCTTTGGCAGCGGCGATATCACAACACCCGTCGAAGTCCATGGTGGACCAAGCAAGAAGAAGGCGCACGAATACAAGGTCAAAGATGTTTGCCGACTCTGGGGTTACAGAAACGGTCGCAGTCCGCATGATACCTCGGTTTCGGGCGCAGAAGCCATCATCGCCCGCACAGTGACAATCTAGTCCTGCGACTGGGTTTGGAGAAACCGACTACTTGAATAGGGCGCGGAGTGGCCCGAGATTGATTATAGGATAGACACTATTAGAAATTGTACATATGCAGCATGGCACTACCAAATTGTATTCTGCCAATTGACGCACAATTGAGTTTTTACGTCCCTGCTCATCAGCCCGCTGAATGTAAATAAAAATTGCAGGAAAACTCGAAGCCATTATGTCCTACCTGTAAATGCGATATTCGGACAGCCAATACTTTGTGCTCGTTGCATCACGCTTAATATTTCCGAATAGTTTGCATAACACCGCGATGCGACGATCTGCTGGCACGAACAGCCATCACAGCTGGAGCGGCGTTTCAACTCCGGCTCAACTGCGTCGGCACAAACCGGTTACAAAAATTTCCGAGATCAGAGATTGTCCTGTTTGTTTTACTGAAATTAAATCCATGCGGGTTGTAACGGCCTTCTAACCTAGGATGCCAAGTTTCCGTGTATAGGTTACGCTCAATAGCAAGCGGAGGCGTGGCACGCCAGCGATGCCGATCGGTGTGGCACGACCAAGTCTGCAACGATGCGTCAGATAGAAGGCAAGCGACACTTGAAAAAAAGAGGAGTTGGTCTAGGGGGACCTAGGGGACGAAAGTCTTCAGCATGTCTGGGATAAACCTTGTGGAAGTGGAAAAGCAGAAGATTTGTGTTTGAACTTTTGGCAAGAAAAAGCAAATAACATACAGGGTGCTAGTAGGATATGCAATGCTGCTGCACCCCTGACACGTTATATCAGTGTCGCGCCGCAAAGGGAAGGCTGCCCTGATCCTTGCTGTACATCATTACAATGGGAGAGGAGTATCAGCCAGCATTTCATTAGAATCGCAACTGCCAAGGACTGACTGAAACGAGGAAACCTGATGTGATCGGCTCGTCATTTTCGCAAGAGTGTATTGCTAGTTGAGATTGTCCAAAGAGCCCGGGAAGCAGTTGTTCAAGAATGGGTTCAGGCGCGAAATTACATAGCGGAGCTGGCTGGCACAATAGCACGATCTGAACACTTGCGTTTCATCCCACCAGCAATATTTCAGGCCAAGAAAAAAACGGAAAAACTTGGGCAGCAAGCAATCAATTAACATCAGACGGTGGCGCTGCGGAGGTCCTGCATCGAGAACCCGCCATCCCCCCAATAGTCTGCCACAGGCTACGGGCCATTGGCGCCCAGCTCCAGCGCCTCCTGCAAGGGGCTCACTACTCTGCTGCATGAAGCTCTGTGCGTTGCGTGAGCAATCTTAAAAAGAGCGACGCTGGGCTCCATGCAGAGAAGACCGGAGCTGATGTCGAGACGGAGATGCGAGCAAGTCGTGCTAATGAGGAAGGCCAAAAAAAGAGAGAGAACTGACTGTCGGTGAAGGGTAACTAAGGTCTAATTTGGAGTTGTTCATCGAACCGAGGCTGGCCCTTTTTTTCTTGTGTCTCAAGGCGACAGGAGCCGCCCAGAAGCTAGGATCAGGGAATCATGTGCCCCAGTCAGTGCAACGGTAATTTGATTACGCCGTGAGAGTACAAGCAGTTGTAACTAGTTGAAAGTGCAACGGCGGAAGAATAAAAAGTGCGTACGTTTTCGTCGCGACGAATATTGGCGGATAAGTGTTGCAGCCGAAAGGGGGGCGCTCTGCTAGCTGCTCGGAGGAATGTCGAAATAAACAGCAGTGTGAAGAAATAAGATAAAACCTGTTGAAAATGTGGCAATTAAATCCCGAATCTACACGATAAAGGTGCTATCCGTGCGGAGGCATTGCAATCGCATCAAGCTCGTTTCTGAAACCAAGCGATCGCTCCAGCATAACGCGCAACTTGATAGATCATACACCAAAATAGAAGGATCAGGCACAAGGGGGGGAAGAAGTTTCTCGCGTGCATTAGTTTGTGCGCTGGCTTTCGGCGCTTGACCAACTCTAGACCAAGCGTCGCCGTCAGCGCAGGAGAAGGCGTTGTTACAGGATCTGCCAGGTACAAGGAATGCAAGCAGGGGATTTTCCCCACAGCGAAGAGGGAAACACCACGCCTGAATTATCAATTGAGCCTGATTCAGAACTTGGGCCGGGGTCTGGAAGCTGGAGCGTGCTTCTCTCGCCCTGTGCGCCCCATCCAGGTTAAGACTCATTTGCCTTAGCTGCGCGGGCGCGCGCGAGCGCGGGACCTAAGGAAGAAGAGTAATAGTAAGAGGACGAGAGAGCAAGTACCGTGAGAATTCGCTTCGTCCGTCTCTTTCCCTCTTTCAACAACCTCTTGCTTTGGGGCAATTCTACTCCCCCCCTGTGACGATTAGGGAAAAGAAGGTTGTGTTTTATTTTCACTGAGCGGGCTCGACCGAAATCTTCCTTCGCATCATCGACTGCGACGTTAGCCTTTTTTGCTTTTTTATTTTCTTTTAATTTTTTACAGCGACGCCACGCCCACCAGTGGCAGCGTCCCGAACCAAACCCTCCGAGACAGGCAAAAGAACGAAAGAAAAGAGAAACACGGTTTCAAAGCGAATTGAAACATCATCTGAACAAACGTCCCCCAACTCTCTTTTTATCTTTCCCGAATCATATTTTCTGGAGATCCGTCAATTCCTTTGGGCCTTGGAGCTGCGCCAATGGTTCCTCACTAGCACCGCAAGGGACTGGCACATCCCCTCCTCCACCACCCCCCTCCACACAAACACGCATCTCCCCTTTCGCTGGACCCCCCCAGACTACTGCAGGGCCAAAAAAAACTACAGTGGTTCTGTAACCTGCAGGAAAGACGTGGCAACTCTTTTCCCTTAATCGCCGCAAGGGAGGGAAGAAACGGTGAGGAGACCCCAAGGAAAAGAAAGCAATGGCCGCCCACCAGTACCGCCAGCGGCGTCGCGGTGACAGCGGTGGCTCATCAGTCGGCCTGCCCCAGACGCCTGAGCCACGCGATTCCCACGACCTGTCTCTGTCGCCGCGCGACGTGACCCGCGATTCCCTCGTCGCCAACATGCTGCTGTCGCTGGACCAATTCTCGCTCGAACAGCATAATCAGCAGCAGAGCCACCAGTTCGATCAACATCACAGCCCCCCTTCCACCAGCCACCGCAGCCCTGGGCCACAACTCACACCCCAGCAGCACCGCTACCAGCCGTTTGATGGGGCGCCGCCGCCCTGGCTAACTTCGACGGCACATACCAGTGCTTCCGGGCCTGCTTCTGCTTCTGATACTGCGGCTATTCTCGCCGCGGCCACCTCTCGATATCAAGAGAATCATCAACACTATCTTGACAATTCCTACAGCTCCGATCTCGACACCGCCGACAGCTCCTCCCGCTTCTCCAGCCCGCCCGACTCGCGCGGCCACGACCAGCCGAGCAACCTTGCTGCTGCTGGCACCACCACCGCCGCCGCCACCGCCAACGGCCGACCACCCAACTCCTCCTCCTCGGCATCCGCGCAGCACGCAAACCTCCAGGCCGCCCTCTCCGGCCCTCCTGCCAGCAGACACCAGCAAGCACATCCGCCGCTGCCGCTGCCCACGCCGCAACAGCAGAAGCAGCATCGACCGCCCGTGACACCGCCCAGCCGCGGCGCCAGCCTGTCCCACCGCCAGAGCGTCGACCGTCCGCGCTCGCGCCGCGTCCCCCATAATAACGGAGGTGACTCCAAGCTCCACCAGGACAGCTATCACCAGTTCCTCACCGAGACGGCCTCGTCCACGTCGCCGGCCTCGCACCGCGATCCCAACCGCGTCCGCAGGAGTAAGAGCGCTGCCAGCTCCCGTCAGCGCACGACGCCCAACGCGAAGTCGGCCAGTGCTACCGTCGCGGCCGCTGCTGCCGCTGGCACCGCCATCTCCGGCTCTGGCTCGCCGGGCCGATTGCAGCCGCCCATGCCGTCGACCTCGGCCATTGACTACGACGTCGACTACCTCAACGAAGACTACGGCGCCGCTCCGACTCCGAATATCCCTGGCGGACCCCGTCGCGGCACATCCGCTACTGTCACCGCCGCCGCTGTTCGTGGCTCGTCCGACATTCCGCTGCCGCCCCCTGAGCCTCTCTCACCGGCCCCGATCGAGCGCAAGCGAAGCACCTCGCGCACGCTCTCGCTAAGGAGCGCCTCCGGCAAGAACAGGCACGTCACCCCCTGGAATCAGCAACCGCCGCCCCCGATGCCGACCACCGACGACTTCGACGCGGCGCCCGCGCCTAGCGTCGGCTACGGCAAGGCCAAAGAGGAACAGCAGAGGGCCAAGACGTCGCATGCGGCGTTCCCCCACCAGCAGCAGCAACGGCAGCAGACACCCGAGATGCCGCAGCAACCGCTGCCACCGCAGAAGGAAAAGCCTGGCTTCTTCCGCCGCGTCTTTGGCGGTGGCGGTTCTTCTAAGAATATGCTGACCCCCGCCGAATCGCTGCCGCCGCCTCTGTCGCCGCGGCCGCCGTCGTCACCGTCCCGGAGCGAACGGCCGCCGAGCGGCAAGCTCGTCAAAGAGCAGTCGAAATCTTCATCTGTACCGCCCTCCCGCGACACCAACTCCTCCCATTCGCACCACCCGCCACCGCCCCCGGTACCGCCTCTGCAGAAAAAGACGTCGTCCTTTTTCCGCCGACGTAAGAAGTCGGTTGTCGACGAGGCACCGCCCCTGCCGTCCAACATCCCGCCCATGCCCAACGTCCCGCTCACCACCCTCTCCAACGAGACAAGCCTGCGAACCGACGACCCCAGCCCCGTCAGCAGCCTGCGCCAGGCCCTCGACCCCTATCTGCGCAACAGCGCCGGCTCCGCCAAGGGTCTCGGCGCCGGCAAGCCGACTGCCCTGACCGACATCACCAACGTTGTAGCCGACAACGGCGACGACGACGAGCCCCGACCCGAGTTCAAGCGCGACTTCTCGCCCGAATACCAGCCGAGCCCGAACGCGAAGATCCGCAGCGTCACCAAAGACATCGAGAACAGCCGCGACGGTGGTCAGTCGAGAAACATCGCCTCCTCGACCAGTGCAAAGTCGAGGTCCGCCGCTAACAAAACATTCCTCGATCTTGACAACGGCAGCGACGACGAGCAGACGGGTAAATATGGAGACAGGCGCTCCAAGTCAGATCTCTCCAACAGCGCCCACTCTGAATCGCTCAATGTTTCGCAACGAGACACGAGTAAGGATGATACCATCCGGGCCAGTAAAATGCCGTCCCGTGTTCTCGACCAGCCCAGCCCAGGCGCCAGTCGCAGCCGATCAAACTTGAGGCTGCCCAGCGACGGCAAGCGCTCCGCCAGCGCCGGCACCATGTCGACCGAGACGGACTACAAGTCCGCCCCCAGCGGCCCTCCGAGCGTGCGTGTCGAGGACCTTGACGAAAGCGAATCCCCCAAAGGCGTGAGCACCATCGACGCCATGCAAGCTAAGGGCCTCGACGAACCTATCTTCGTCGTGGGCGAGCCGACCGAAGACGACCGGCTCAAGGCCAAGAAGATTTACGACGGCCTGGAGGACTTTATCCAAAAGGACAAGGCGGCCGCCTGGATGGGCGAGGAAGGTCCCGTGCGGAAGCGCACGCTCCAGGCGTACATGGAGCTTTACAACTTTACGGATCAGAGCACCCTGTCCGCTCTGCGCAGCATCTGCGAGCGCCTTGTCCTCCGCGGCGAAACTCAGCAGGTCGATCGAATCCTGGTGGCCTTCTCCAAGCGATGGTGTGACTGTAACCCGAACCACGGTTTCAAGGCTACCGACATCATCCATACTATCTGCTACTCCATCATGCTTCTCAACACTGACCTGCATTTGGCCGATATTGAGCACAAGATGACCCGCAGCCAGTTCGTCAAGAACACGTTCTCCACGATCCGACAGGCGCTCCAAGATTCCAACCCCGATGCGTTCAACCGCCCCAGCATCTTGCCCGAAAAGAGCCCAATGCTGACGGCGGATTCACAAAACGGCGACCAAGAGCGCTCCAGCTTCCGCAACTCGTTACGCCCCTCACCTCGACCCGACACCCAAGGCGGGGAGGGCGGGGAGGACAGCGGTCCTCTGGTTCGCTCGCCCTTTACCGGCTCCTTGCGTGTCTGGGAAGAGCAGATTGAACAGGTTCTCAAGAGCATCTACAATTCCATCCGCGACGATCGACTCCCGCTGTTCGGAGCCGAAGAGCGCAACCCAGGCCCGGCACAGTCGCAAAGTAACCTGTCCGTCGTCGGCATGCTCAAGCGTACGCCGAGCGTGCTGAGCAAGGCGCCTTCCGAAGGCCAAGTTTCGTCCCGTGGTCGCATCGCCGACGGCAGCCGCACCAGCGCCTCGCGATGGACTTCAAAGAGCCGTTCGCGCCCCGGCATGGGCCGAAACGGCATGGCATCCAGCAGGACCAGCTTCGACGACGATAACTCCTTGTGGAGCCCTGCCATGTCATCGGCGACCTGGAGCCGCTACTCCCTCGGCCGCACGCAAGCGTCCATGTCGCAGGACTCCTTCGCTTCGTCGATGCCCCGAGGCGACTACCAGCAGTCGATTGGCTTTGCCAACGCGCTCAGCCAGTCCATCATCCGCGACGAGGATCTCAACGGCAACGAAACAGCGCCGTCCATTATCAGCAACGACTTTAACTCGACGCAGCTGCTGGAAGACGAGTCGCTCGAGCTAGCAGGACCACCGTGGATCAAGGAGGGCATGGTGGTGCACAAGCACCATCTCGACGGCGTGGGCAAGCGGGCCAAGGACCGCAACTGGTCAGAGGTCTTTGCCGTCGTGCAAAAGGGCCAGCTGAGCATGTTCTCCTTCAACCTGAGCAAGTCATCGCGGCACAAGGCGCGCCCGCGAACCGCGACGGCGCCGGTCGGTGGCGGCAACTGGCAGGACAACGCCGTCAACGTCGGCACGTTCAACCTGCGCCTCACCCTCGCGTCCGCGCTGCCCTCGCCGGGCTACTCGCGCACGCGACCGTACGTCTGGGCGCTCAGCCTGCCCACTGGCGCCGTTCATCTGTTCCAGGTCGGCACGCCAGAAATCATTCGCGAGTTTGTCAACACGGCCAATTACTGGAGCGCTCGGCTTAGCACGCACCCGCTCGTCGGTGGCATCAGCAACATCGAGTACGGCTGGAGCGACGCCATCGTCAACAACGCTCTCGTCGCCGCCATCAACGAATCCAACACCTCGCTCTCGCAGACGCCCACCGGCCACACCCGCAAAGGCAGCACGCAATCCGCCAGCATGAAGTCGATGAGCTTCGACCACGGCGGCGGTAGCTTCACGCACAACAGCGGCCGCGGGAAGCTCCCTGGCGACCGCGTGCACATTGCGCCGTGGGCGCCGCCCACGCAGAGCGTCCGTCCCAGCGCACTCTCCGAGTCCGAGCAGCGCGAGACGCTCGCCGCCTACGTGCAGAGCATCGAGAAGGACCTGCAGGCGCACAACCAGCTGCGCAGCCCGATGCTGCTGGCGTTTACGCCGCGCGGCCAGAACGCGGCCAAAGCCATGGCCAACTGGGAGCGCAAGAGCTCGTACCTGCTGCGCGAGATTGTCAAGTTCCGGACGTATGTCGACTGCCTGAACCAGGCGGAGCAGCGGAAACGCGAGGTGTATAAAGAGAGGGACCTGGCGAGGCGCGCGGCGCGCGGCGACTTGAGCGATCCGGAGGACACGGGGGTGAGCGGCGCCGAGGAGGACGAGGATCCTAACAAGACTCTCCGACCCGAGTGATGCTGACTGACCCAACTGTTCACTGGGGTACCGCTACAACAAACAACACACACAAACACACACATCTTGCATCTTTTGGACTTTTTATTTGGACTGTAAATTATTTTAATTTGATGATACCCGGCCTAAGTGTACTGGGCTGAATGGTGTTTTTTTTTTTTCGTTTTCTCTTTCGAAGGCTGTGTATAAAAGAAAAAGGGGACTGCGCATTGAATGGCGAGGCATTGTTGTTTTTTTATAGCAAAGAAGGAAAGAAAGATTGAGAAGGTGGAGAGAGGAGGGAAAGCTATGCAACATTGGAAAAACACATAACGGATGGGAGGAGTTTTTTTTAATTTTATAGTAGGCTATTTCATTTCTCATTAATGATGACGACTTTTTTTTGCATTATATCGCGGAAATGAGAAAAAACCAGGTAACAAAAATAATGAATAACAAAGGAAAGCGTATTTGTGAAATAGAGACGGCGATGAGCATTCCGTCTAGAAAACTGCGGGGTACATCGTATTGGGGAATAGACGGACAACAGACAACCTCACTGGGGTCACATCACATCGCCAGCTGGACGACCGATGAGCCAGGCGAGGATGAGCTTGAAGTTTCTCTCGTTGGCCCCGTGCAATCCAGTCTCAAAGTCCAGGACTCGAGTGCGTCGAACTTCAATGTTGCAATTTTGAAAGTCGACACTGCCTTGAAGGATGCGAATCTTGCGATCCGACCCGGAGTACACCGTCACCTATAAGATAAGTCGTTAGCAGAGAAAGAAGAAAGAGAGGAAAAAGAAGAAAAAGAAGAAAAAGAAGAAAAGGGGAAGGAGAAGGGAGAACACGAGAAGGGAAGGGAGATGACGGGTTGGGCAGACATACTGGGATAACTTTGGCGTGGTGGTACATGGGCTTCGTCACGACGCGGAGTGCGAGAACAAAAAGCGTGGTGAGCTCGGCCACAGACAAGGTCTCAGCACTGCGAATGGCCAAATCATCATGCACCCAAGCTTGTATATGGGGAAACTTCGGACTGGGCTCCGTGGGGTAGCAGTAGGGCCGCTTGGCCTCGTTCGGATCGCATTGATGCAAGATGCACGATATCTCCCAGTTGTTGTGGAGCTCACCAGTACGCGAGAGATCAACTGTCTCTATCCTGTATGGTGGCCGTCAGTAAATTGTGTAAAGGATTTTTATTAGGAGTTTGTCACGGGAGGCAAAAGGGGGGAGTCTTACAGACCCAAACGCCAGTTGGTTTCGTTGTAGATGATGGTGCCCAGCTCCTCCTCGTCCTGGCTTTGTTCCAGGTAGCTGAAGATGGCGTCTCTGGTGTGGATGGACTCGCTGAGGCCACCGAGGAAGCTGTTGAGCGGGTCGAAGCCATTTTCCAGCTCAAACGTGCCAGGATACGCGTCCGGGTCCTTTTGAGGCGCATACTTGGACAAGAGTCTGTCAATGACGTCTGCGTCCGGGAGGATCGTGAAGACGGTGCCGCCATGTTCGGGCTTTGCTGTGTAGATATCGAGCTTCTGGGTCACGATGCCGAACTCGGTGTTCAACTCAGCGACGGAAATGTGCTTAGACTTCATCTTCTTGAGGCGATCCACCATATGGCGTACCTTTTGAATGTTCTGCTCGAGAGGCGAGAGAGGGCGCCTCGACGGAGGCACAGTGCCGCCTCGGAGAGTCGCCGCATGGTTGGACATTGAACGCTCGGGATGGGCGGCGCAGAGGGGCGCCAGCAAGACCGATGCAATGCTTTGGGGGATGCAGTGACGTGTAGACTCTCTTATTCGAAAGCTGCTTAAAATATAAAATGAGCCAAGTCGTTGCACTGTGGCTTTTCGATTTATCACGTGGGATACGTATATGACAATAAGCCAAGTCTAACGGCGAGTTGGCAGCTCTCTCAGTCACTCGGTGAGCTTCTCTGTTTTGATTGTCCACGAATACGTGGGTTTTCAGAAGAATTGCAGAGATATAATTTTATTGTTGAAATATGCTAGCCATAAATTACAATGCACTCTTGCAAAAGAAAAGAAATTGCTCAAAATCATGACAAAATGTCCAAATGCAATAGAGTAACAAAGTGAAATTCCTATCAAATGAAGCATACTCAGAATGTTCGGAAACAGCAGCACATATTCCAGTCCAACAAAGCCTCACTGTCATTAATCTCCTACCCCATCATTGCGGCATCCGCAATCATGTGCCCCGCAATCTTATCCGTAACCACCTTGACGAAGCCTGGCGCATCCTCTGCGAAGCTTGCGAAATCTGCTCGCGGCTGCAAGTCGCAGTAGTGGAACAGGCAGTACATGAGGCCCAGCTCGTACAGCGGATGCGGAAATGCCTTCGCTTCGCAGAGCCGCAGGAAGTAGAGGCCGTCCCAGATCTCCCGCACGCACACAATCAGCCGATGGATCTTGTGTAGGCACAGCGCCTTGAGCCTGTCCATGCCGTAGCGGTCCGCCAGCAGGTACATCTTGGCCACGGCGCTCAGCGCCAGCATCTTTGTGTCGTCCATGGCATTTTTCCAGTGATTGTCGTAGCACAGTGTCGTGCCGGGCGGCGCGGCAAACTGGGGCGCCGTCGCAAAGAGGTCAAAGGCGCGGCGCAGCGACGGTGACTCGTCAAGCGGCTCAGGCGGCAGGAAGCGCTTTATGTATCGCTGCGGACGCCCGTTGGGCCGCACGGGGACGAAGAGCGGCGAGGCAAAATCGCCCGTGTGGAGGAACTCGACGAAGCGGTCAAAAGTGGCCGTGTCGCAGTCGGGCAGGAATGTGCACGGCGTGCCAAAGACGGTGCCGCTGACCATGGCGCTGAGGGTGGGCGACAGCGGTGCGAGAATTGGCGAGTATATGGGGTATTTCTTGGCCTCGGGCCCGATCAGGAAGAAAAAGGTAGAGTTTTCGCTGCTGTGCATCGTCCGTTAGCAGCGAGATGAGAATATGGGTGGTATAGACCGGGATTCATACTCTGCGGGCGAAGAAGGAGCCATGATTGCTGTTTTTCAGTGTCACTGCGGATAAATAGAAGGTATGAAGCAAAGGCTTCCATTAGCAACAGTTATTGAGAAGGAGATTTGCAGGTTGAGAAATTGGATGGGTGGAATCGAAAGTGAATGGAAAGCGAGGCACACCATACTGAAGCGGGCACAGTGCAAACGGCTACTCGGGTGATGATTTGGCCGCATTCACAACTCCCAGATTAACAGTGCGAAGTTGAATGGACTACTACAGTGACTGTAATGTGTCGCCTTTGGTACTGTCTCCGCCGACAGACTCACGTTGTCGTGAAATGCGTGCACATTACGTCAGGAACGAAATGACATTGTCGGACATCAGACTACACCAGAATTCGCAAATCCTTCCATATAGACAGACATTCATAAATGAGATCGCAAGAGTTTGCAAAATGATTTTGGTGATCTTGTAAATAAGGTAACTTGCTGGTAAATAAAGCAAGATGTAGCCAAATTTAGCAATTAACTAGCCCTGAAGCAAATAGCTTCTTGCGACACCGTTTCCATGGTTTCAAAAGCAATTCAATTCATATTCCAAGTTTGGAAACAACTTCAATCGATATGGCCATTTTTCGCTCACTGATCCTCGCTCGGCTTTTGAGTCATGCCGTGGTGTGCCATGGCATATTGCTGTATAAATTTGGTTTGGCAGTAGACGATTTCTAAAGCAAGTTTTGGACACTTTTCCATGACTTTTGAAACGTAAAGACTGTCTGCGAACGGTACGATCTTCAAGGTTGCATACTCGACTGCAATGTCAAGAAGCGCATCCGGAGCTACATCTCGCGAGCAGTATGCCAGGAACTCGGCGACTTCGTGCGGATCCGGACCGCAGACCAAAACGCGACAAATCTTGTACAAAGATAAAGATTGGAGGTCTTCAATTTCGTAATCGCATGCTAGTTCAAACACCTTCGCAACGGTACAGAGGGCTTCTGGCTCATCCATATCACCGTCGACACAGTAAAGTCGCAGCCCGCCATAATACCGATGTCTTGCCTCGAAATTCTCCCATGCCCATCTCAATGCATCCGCACCTTTATAGTGCAGTCGCGGTGCTCGTCAGAGTCGGAAATGTGACAAAAGTTCGGCGACTGAAATTCACCCATGTACGCGTATTCGACCAAGCAACTAATCGTGGCAGGCTCAAGTTGGGGGCAGATGAGCATTTTATCACCTGCCTTGTTGTGTTCAACTTCGAAGTCGCGTTCCATATCTGCCAGATTCTCCAGTAAATGCTCGTGGATCGAGATTTCTTTCCCGCTTTGGCCAGCTATGACATGCACGATGCCAGAATCGAACCAGCTTCAGGACACATGTGAGTTGAGCTCAGATATCTTCAATTGGCGGCACTTACCCCTCCGTCATATATTTGCTCATCTTGATTTGTCTGCTTCTTCTCAATATTGATGCTGTGTGGTTCGTGTGAAGGCACTGAGTCTGGCGCTGGTTGAGAGGCAGTGTGTTGCTGATGATGAAGAGGCAGGAATAAACGTTGTTGAGAGGAGAAAGGGCGAACTATAAGGGATAAATTCAAACGACTTCACTGAAAGGTGAAGCGTTTGTGGCGGCAATGCAAACGGAGTTGACCAAGTGCTGGTGCGATAAGAAAATCACAGGTGTGGGAGAAGAGCACGAATTATCGGGGGGCAGTGATATAAACTTTGCCAAAGATCGACTTGGTTATTGTTACTTGCTTCGTTTCTCGCGCATTAGATCGATCGTTTTCCGTTAATTAAAGTAAATATGCGCTAAATTTAATCAACTGGTGACTCTGCTCTTTAGCAAAACTTTTCGAAGAATTTCCTGTCTCAATGACCCTACTAGTTAGCCCCTATGGAGGTAAAACCTGCTGTAGAGCCCGCCTCTTCAGCTTCAAGAATGTCGTCGCAAGAAAAATCCTCGCTTTTGTTAAAGGAGATATTCATTCAAGTGCCTAGCATCTGGAGAATGTCAACTCGCAAGGTGCTCAGAATTTATTAGACTGATGCCGGTACGGCGCGCACCATGTGGGATTTCGCCGGCAGCTGAAAACAGAGCTAGTCAGCCTCGATGCGAAATTTATCTTGCTTCCATGTGAACCTTTCAACACAAGAAATAAACAACACAGACAGATATAGCCATGAGTCGCAAAGTGTTGAAGGTCCTCCAAGTTGGCAAGGTAAATGAAAGACAGCTGGCCATGACGTGCCACCAGAGGGGTACTTGCCGCTAACGACGATGAATTACCAATTTCTAGGGCCAGACGATGGAAATCACCATTGACGAATCGGAGCCCGAAGATTCTATCAACTACTGGTCGACTGTCACCCACAGCACTGGTGAAGAAGCTCTTGAAATCCCGCCACACTGGCACAAGGTAAGAATGCGAGCTCTCGACCGCCTGTGGTGGTGATACTTTAGCGTCGGCACGCCCCGTTAACCGTTTGCTCAGAACCACCAAGAAACGTTCACTGTGCTTGAAGGCAGGCTTGAAGTTACTTTAGATGGGAAAAAATCCATCGTGACGGCCGACGACCCGCCGCTGATCATAGCGCGCCGAGTGGTTCATGGCCTCAAAGGGTTCAAAGGGGAGAAACTGGTGTTCCAGGAACAAACTGACCCGGCAGGCATGTACAAAGCGCTGTAAGTGTTTCGCTGTCGTCACCTGCAGTAGACGTTTCCCAGAATGCGTAGCTAATCTATTGCATGGTCACAGTTTTTTTAATGATCTGTTTTCAAAAGGTGGTTTTGGAGGCATCTGGCACAGCCTTCGGGCCTTTTACGACGGCGATGCGTACCTAGCACTGCCTCTTGGAATCCAAGCCGTTGATGAAGTGGTATGCTACCCTTTTAAAAAGAAATAACCAAAAACAATTTGCTGACACGAAGGAATAGTTTCTTACGGCATTTGGTGGACTTGCACACTTATTTGTCGCCAAGAAACCCGAGTCGCTGTGAGCGGCGCCAGCGAAGTTTGTGTAGTTTCTAGATTATGATGATTATTACCAAAGAACTTTTCTATCCTTTCCCATCCATCCAACACCGCCTCCCGACTCTTTCCAAAGACAATTTTGATTATCAAATGATGTGCAATCTCCCAGTGTCATAACACAGACCGTTATTCGCGCAGGATGCCTTCCTCGCCGCCAGAGCGATCCGGCTTCGGCGCGATTCTTCCAATAACCTCCATTTTGCGAAACGCGATGCAAACAATAATTAACGACGTGATTCCCAATGCAAAATTAAACCAGCTAGCAATTCGGATGCTCATTAGCGAGGAATCGTCCAACACATGAACAGATCCGGCGTCTTCGACAGAAACCCCGCGCTGATTTGCCAGCACAGCGGTCTGTATAGCTGTGGCAATAGCAAGGCCAATGGCGCGGCCCATCTGTCCAACAGCATTGATGAGTGCTCCTCCTATAGCCTGATCTTCGGCAGGCAGCGCCTGCGACGTGTAGAAAGTGAGGCACGGCCAGGTAATGTCTGCGCCAACAACGGACAAAAGCATAGCCCACATCCCCCACGCAAAGTATGATGTGGTGATGGGAATGGGGACTGCGAACAGAAGACTGGCAATCGACACAGATAGGGTGCCGCAAATCATCATGAAAGCAGTGGGGATGCGGCTCAGCAAAAAGGCAACGGCGAAGCAAACAAATATACCGCCGACACCCGTGGGCAGAAATCGCAACATAGTTTGAATGGGGGAGTAGCCAAGGTAATCTTGGTAATAATAAGTAGCAAAGACAAGGAAGTTGTTGAAGGAGGCGAAAAAGAGGCCCATGATCGCCATGACCGCTGTGAACTGTCGGTTGCCAAACATCGACACCTTCATCAGCGGTGGACGACCTTCGGGTCTCCCTTCGAGATAGCATTGCCAAACATAAAATGCAAAAATGAGAAGAGCTGAGACGACAATGAGCACTGTAATCCAAGGTCTCTGCCAGCCAACGACATTGCCCTCGGTCAGGGCAAAGAGCAGCGCGATGAGGGCGCCGGTGATGAGTGCAGCACCAGTCCAGTCGACAAGCTTGAGCCTAGCTCCGACGCCACCTCCGTTGAGAGACGCAACCAGCTTAGGCGACTCTTTTGTGTTGGGGATGAGAACAAAGCCAGCGACGGAGATGGCTGCGGCCATGATGGCCATGAAGCCAAAGACCCATTTCCAGCTGGTGTACTCGGCGATGATGCCGGAAATAATACTGCCAAAAATGCTACCCAGTGGTGCACCAGCTCCTAAGATGACATGTCAGTATTTCATATCTATCAAGTATCAATGAGGGGTAATGACGTACCATATGCTGCAAAAGCGTAGTTTTTTGCTTGACCAGGTGGAAAAGTAACACCAAGGATACCGATTGCGGTGGGTACATTGGCCGCTGCGCCCTGTGAAATGTTCGTCAGAGTCAATTTATGACAGCAAAGTGGTGGGTTATGGTTCTTACCAGCCCATGTAGTCCTCGGAAAAGGTCAAAGGCAATCTCGTTGGGCATGAGCGGGTTCACCGCCGTCGCGATGGTGACCCAGATCGAACCAGCGATGAAGATGAACCTCTTGCCAAATATGTCGGCGATGCGGCCCCAAAGCAGAAGAAAGCAGCCAAAAGTGAGAGAATACGCAGATACGATCCACTGCAACCGACTGTCCGGGATGTTGAGCGTCTTGCCCATGGCGGGGAGGATGATGACGACGCTCTGAGCCGAAAGAGTCTAAATGATACATCACGTTAGACACGTCCACGCACGAGAGGGCCATGTTTCGGATTTTTTGATCAGCTGGCCAAGAAGCAAGCCAAGTAGATTAAGTGAGTTTCTTACATTTATAAAAGCCGCGCCCGTCAACGTAATGACGAGCGCGATGGCTTTGCCACGAGACAGCGGCAATGCCTCCGTCTTGGCCTGGCTTTCCTCGCCGGACGAAAACACGGCTGTCTGCGAGGCCGTCTCCGTGTCTGTGTGCGGATACCCATTATACGTGTGCTTCTCCGCCTCTGCCTCGCTTGCGGCGACGGCGACGGGTCCCTCGAACGATTTCGTCATGATTGTCTGGCTGTCTGTCTGTCTGTCACGCTTTTCGCGTCGGAAAAGTGATTAATTCGGATTCAATAACGAAAGCGGCTTCAACCAGGCGTCTAGTGATTGTTTCTGTTTTAACGAAAAGCTCATTGATTCGGTATAAGATTCGCTCCAGGAAAAATGCTGTGTCTGCAAAAGCTTGGGCCTTTTCGTTGCAGGTCGTCTTTTTTTTTTCTCGAGGGAACACGAGAAGGAAATAAGCAAAACCAAAATCGAGATCAAGACCCTTTTTTGCTTAATCTTCCGTAGCTTTGTTGAAGAATTGTTTGTTGCTGCAGTGAAGTACAATTCGCTTTCACTCCTCCTCGCCTTTGTGTGATGCTACGCGATGACCACCAAATGGTCTCACTTCTGTTTGCTTTCACCACTACCTGGCGCGCCTTTCGCTACTTTTACCCTTGAACTCGAGGCTCTCTTTTGCGTGTGTATTTTTGCTTCTTATTTTTTTTTCAAAGCAATTGTTTGCCGTCAGTGCTGAGGCAAAGAAGCACGCCGCTCGAGGTACGAAAAAAGATGAATGATATGCTTTGGGCACTACATGGCTGCAGTCGCTTCCATTAAGTATACAATCTCCAAGGTCCTCTTTTTCTACTGGCTCGGGGCTCCGAACACAACACAGGGATGCTGGGGCGGGGAAGCGTTGCGCTAACTTGTTAGTGATAAGTTCGACTCGGCTCTGGGCATCGGCAGTCTCGAGATTTGGTCTTATTAGCCCACCCCAAAGTCGCAACCGCAAAATGCTTGACGGCAAGCTCTATTTAAGTCGTACAACCGATCCCGACACCTGTCTCACTTATACACTTGCACAGTGTACAAGATTCACCCATGCGTGCAATGTTTGTACACGGTCGGCTGTTGTCGACTGTGTCCCCTGCTCTATGCGACTCGAGCGCCTATTGACACCACGATCGAGGGACATGTCTCTGCTGATATAATAATTGCAGCTCATGGCATTAGGATGCCGAGTTCGGACAGTTCTCCCATGTCTAAAGCCGGTTGAAAACCTCACTAGTGCCCGATGCTGATCCGAGACAGTGCCTGAACGGCCATGCGAAAGCCGTAGCGCTTAGTTATCAGTTCCTTATTGGTACGTTATGGTGGCGATTGTCAGATGCAAAGGTGAAAAAATGGCTTGTTGCGCAACCAAGCCCCCGCATAACGTAGTCACACAATTTTTTTGGTCCCGCGTATTGCCGTAGCTTTGCTCCCACATCTGCATTATCGCTTAAAGGTGACTCTTTTGCACCCTCGGTTACTCCTGATTCTTTTTTTCGACGTTTCAGTATTGCACTCCTCAAAGCACAAAGAACGAACTTCATGTCCAAGTTAAGCATGGCGGGACAAAAGACCACACCCGTTCGCGGCACGGCCCCTGCTGAGCAGCGGTCCACTGCAGCGGATGGGGCAGCAACTGGCGACCGTCTAGAACCCGGCGAGGGCCAGCCGTTGTTGTTAACGAGTGGTGAAGACGAAGGCGAAATTGAAGACTTGGAGTCTTTGCAGCAAACTTCAGCTCGTGCAAGCCACCCAATTCTTGAGGCGCCCGATGAGGAAACTTGGATCCCGCCAGCGGGATTCATGTGGATGGAGATTGCCATTATGATCAATGTCTTCCTGTACGGTTTCGATGGCACCATCACGGCATCCACATACGCCGTCATTAGTTCTGAATTTGGTGCGGCTAACAAGGCGTCGTGGCTCACCACGTCCTACCTCATTACGTCCGCTGCCTTTCAGCCACTATATGGTCGTGTCTCGGATATTTTTGGCCGTCGCATGTGCTTCTTCATCTCCTCCGTCGCTTTCGCGATCGGATGTCTTGGATGCGGTCTAGCCCCGACCATCTTTTCTCTAATCTTTATGAGAGCGCTTGCTGGCATTGGCGGTGCGGGTCTCATGACCATGGGTATGCTTTACTCTATGCGCATGGTGTTCTGCCTGTTTACTAATGTATACTTCTTCCTAGCGACAATTATCAATTCGGACCTCATTCCCTTTCGTAAACGCGGAATGTACCAGGCTCTGCAAAACGGGATCGTGGGCTTTGGAGCTATTTCTGGAGCTGCATTTGGCGGCAGTATCGCTGACACAATCGGCTGGCGCTGGTGCTTTATTGCGCAAGTGCCCTGCGCCATGGCGGCTCTGGTATTCGGTGCTAGAGTTCTCACTAATCCACCAGGCATTGTTTCTTCTTTGAACAGTGGGCTTGATCTGGTGTGGAAGCGTGTAGACTTCAAAGGCGCTGTCCTGCTTGTCTCTGCCATCTCACTGCAACTGCTTGGGCTGAGCCTCGGCGGCAACGAGCTCCCCTGGAGCAGCCCTTGGGTTATTGGATCTCTTGCCGGAAGTTTCGTGCTACTTGGAGTTTTCCTGCACGTAGAAGCGACGACAACCGCTATGCCAATCATTCCTTTACGTCTCTTTAAAGGGCAGCTCCCAGTGCTCATCCAAACAGCCAACCTGCTCGCAGGCGCAGCAGCATATGCGGTATGTCATGTTTTTAGAGAAAACCGTTTCACGAATCTAACGCATTACAGTATTTGTTCATGCTGCCCCTTTTCTTCCAGGCCGTTTTACTAGAGCCTGCTGCGAAGGCCGGCGCTCGCCTTGCCATTCCGTCATTGGCTGGCCCCGTTGGTGGCCTGGTAGCTGGCGTAGTCATGTCGCGCTGGGGAAAGCTTGTACCGCTTGTGCGAGTCGGGGCTTTCTTCATGCTACTCGGCAACGCCCTTACTGCAAGTCTTGCTTTCTCTGATTCGTCCTGGAAATACTTTGCCTATATTTTCCCTGCCAATTTCGGTCAGGGTATCATCTACCCTTCGATTCTATTCACTTCGCTCGCCTCCTTCGAGCACGCCGGTAAGCACACCTCTTGGTAGCCACGTATTATCCCATGATATCTAATATTTCCCTTAGATCACGCCGTTTCCGCTTCGACCGTATATCTAGTCCGATCTCTTGGTACAATGTGGGGGGTTTCGATAACATCAGCCATCCTGCAGACGACGCTAAGCGTTCGCCTGCCGGAGGCTTTGGGTGATGTTCCAAATAAATGGAAAGTGAGACCCTATAGATGCCCGAATCTGGGCAAACTAACATCATGCACATATTCGTATTGACGGTTTGCTAACGTCTACTTTCTTTGCTTCACCGCAATTTTTAGATTATCGATGATATCCGACACTCTGTGGATGCGCTCCGCGATTTGCAGCCCGAAATCCAGCTCAAGGTACAGCACGTTTACTATGATGGTATCCGATATTCTTTCACCGCTTCTGCAGTTGCAACGGCTTTGGTTCTCATCGCCGCATTGTTGGCTAGCTCTACTGCTCTGCGCAAGACTCACTAGTCTCGAGCAGTCGATTCAACTCGTCGGCTCCGCGCTGCGCAATATCTGGAATATTCAACAGAAGATAGATTATGACTTAAAATTGAGATGACGGAATAGATGAGCATGCTAGAAGTTTGATCATAATGTTGTCACTGTGCCCTGTAAGTCGTAAGCTCGCCCGAAGCTCCAAGCTCTACAGGCGGGTCCACACTTGGTGAGCTATTTTGAGATCTCGATTGTGTCAGGAAAGCCATCCAGCATCACCAACATTGTCATCTTACGAAACAGGAAATATGGGTTCGCAATCCGTGCATGATCATCTGCAAGCCGCACTTGGTCCCATTGCCTACGAAAAGCGCAGCGCCCTCTGCACATCTGTCCTCCCCACCATTATATCTGCCCTCGCCGACATCAGCAAAGCTCTTCGTGATGCCCACTCCGTCGTTGCTGTGGGAAGCACAAATACGTTTGGTGATGAGCAGCTCAACGTAGACGTCGCCGCTGAGGAACTCGTCCGTGCCGCTCTAGAACGCTGCCCATCAGTTGTGACGGCCAGCAGCGAGGAGGACCCGGTTGAGCGCCCAGTTTCCCACACCGTCGCAGCATCACAGCAGCGAAACGAAGTGTACTCTGCGGCGTTTGATCCATTAGATGGAAGCTCCATCATCGGCCCCGGCTGGGCGGTCGGCACCATTATCGGTCTATGGGATGGTCCCTCGGCGCTGCACCAGTCGCCGCGCGAGAAGCAGGTCGCCTCGATCCTCGCCAGCTACGGATCACGCAACACGGCGCTCGTCGCCCTCCGCATACCTGGTGCGACGACGCCCGCAGTTTGCTTCGAGGTCGGCCTGGGCGACGACAGCAGCGTGCCCGCGACCCTGACGCGCACAGAGGTTCGCTACGCGACCGATGCCATTCGGTCGCGGTACTTTGCGCCGGCCAATCTGCGGGCCGCGTCCGAGTCGCCTGCGTACATGGCGCTCGTGCAGCATTACATTACAGAGCGCTACACGCTGCGCTACAGTGGCGGTCTGGTGCCGGACGTGGTGCACGCCATGTCCAAGGGCCACGGCCTGTACGTCTCGCCCGTGACGGCGGGCAGCAAGGCGAAGCTGCGCCGGCTGTTTGAGCTTTGCCCGGTGGCGATGGTGGTGGAATGCGCGGGCGGCAAGGCTGTGGATGCTGCGGATGGCGTAGATGTGCTGGCCAGAGCAGTGGAGGATATTAATGAAAAGGGCGCACTGGTGTGCGGAAATGTAAATGAGGTGGATTTCGCCTTGTCAAAGTTATTGGGTTAACCAGAGCGCAAAAGAATTGGCCTAATTCGAGTCTCTTATAGCTACAATTCAATTCTAACTCCATTGCGAAATTGGCACGCGACCGTTTACATGGTTAATTGAGCCTCGTTTTGGTTATGGTACGGAATTCGTCTACGGGTGCATCAGCCGCAGCCTGGTTTGCCTATTTTGGTTTTTATGGCATGTTGCGACCAGTTACCAACGCTAAAAATGAGGCTCGCTTGGCACGGAGTCGACCAAGACCCCGGGTTCTTTTGTCAAAAGCGGCCGGAATCCCTAGCCTAGGTACAGGGCTGACCACGTCGCATTTCCTCTCTGCAGTTTCCTGCACAAATCACCAAGATTGCAATCGCGATGGCACGAAAGACCAATGAGGCGGACGAGCGCACCGCTCTGCTCGGTGACAGCGCTGCGCAGCAACCTGGTATTGTGGATGAGCCGACCGAGACCATTGCGGGCGCGACGCCCAATACCGTAGATGCCCGGCTATCGCGCAGAGCCCTCATCACCTTTATACTTTGCGCGCTGACTCTCTTCTTTGTCATTTTGGGCGGCTCGGTCATGGCGCCAGCGTCGAGCCAAATTGGGGAAGAAATCATCTGCCGGCATTTCCACCCCGACATCGTCAATGGCACCGATCCGAGGTGCAGAGACAAGCAGGTGCAAGGCGAGTTGTCGCTCATTGATGGCATCGCTTTTCCGTTGTTCCTCTTGCCTGGCATCCTCACTGCAGTGCCATACGGTATCTTCGCAGACACTTATGGCCGTCGGCTTGGCATCGGCCTGTCTATGTTGGGCTTGCTCTTGCAAGCTGGCGCCTCATTGATGGTTTGTGAGTTTAGCTCTTTGTCCTCCTTGTTCAGGTTTGCTCAGCAGATTTTGTCGGTCACGGCTTTTCCTAACTTTCTATTGTTTGATAGACGCTTTTCCAGCGATATTTCCCATGCGTGCAATCTGGTTCGCCTCTGTTTTAACATTTATCGGCGGCGGCGGAACCGTCTTGAACGCCCACATATTTGCCGCGATTAGCAACGTTGCCCCAGGACCTCAAAAGTAAGGCAATACATTCTAGAATTCTCCGTTATGTCTCCTAATCTCTCTTCTTAGGACTCTTTTGTTCTCATACCTTGGCGCCGTCCTCACCGGTGCCTCATTGATCGGCAGCCCCTTGGCATATCTGCTTATGCAACGCGGTGCATGGCTGGCCATCTACGTCAGCTTCATAATGCTGTGCTTAGCAGGTGTGCTTTCCGTACTAGTGCCAGACGTTCGCGTGGAGTCCAAGACGGTGGACACATCCGACTCACCGAGCTTCCAACCCGTAGACCTCCTCAAAGCCAGCTTCATGAAGCGCAAGCTCGTCGCGGCCTGCAGGAAAGTGCAGCACATCTTCCGCACCCAGTTCATCGAACAGAGGACTTTGGGTTTACTGCTTTCCAGTCTTGCCTTTACCACGTTTGGAAAGGCGTTTACGCTCACCTTGGCGCAGTACGTGAGAACGCGATATGGATGGACCTGGGCGGAGACGGGACTGCTCGACTCACTGCAAGGCGGTATTACCATGGTTACGGTATCCGTGTTTCTTCCACTCTTCGATACCCTGTTGCGCTTGAAGTGGTCGTGGACCCTTTTCGAAAAGGACATTTTCCTCGCGCAGCTGTCGCTTGCGGTGATGGCAGTCGGGTTTTTTGGCATCGGTATTGCCACCACGTCGGCCATCCTGCTCGCATTTGTCAGCATCACTTCATTCTCCAAGGGCCACGAGTACATCATGCGTAGTTTGCTGGCACAAGCAGCAGGCGAGGCCAACGTCGGTGTCGTCTACACCACAAACAGCGTGCTAGAGACGGCGGGAATGGCCATAGCTGGTCCGCTGATGGCGGGTGCATTCCGCCAGGGCATGGATTGGGGCGGATTCATGATAGGCTTTCCCTTCTTTGTAGCTTCCGGCTTCGTCATTGTCGGTTCTGTCTTGGTGTGGACAGCCTCGAAGACGGCAACAGTAGACTTGCATCATGACGATGAAGAGTAAAGAACGTGGAGGAACAGCAGAATGCTTCTGTATTATACACTTTCAGCTGCATCAATGTATAAAATGCCGCTCAAATATTATTTCAATTGCTATACGACAAATGTAAAAGAACAGGATCTAGCAGCAGAAGCCAAAGCAGAAGCAAATACCAAGGCAGAAGCAGAAGCAGAGACAAGAGTAGAAGCAACGACCAGGGCGGAAGCAACGACCAAAGCAGAATCAACGACCAAAGCAGAATCAAGTACCAAAGCATAATATATCAAGGTGCCCATTCAGGGAGCCTGAACAACGACAGCAATTTAGCCCTTTGACAACTCAACCGTACCATCAACGCTCTTGACAGGTTCATGACGGTGAGGAAATAATTTGCGCAGTGACTTCCCCAGCCGTCTCATCTCGAGAAATCTCAATCTTGGTAGTCGCTTCGTCCACTAGCACGGCCTTGGTATACCCAGCTCGCGTTGCCGATTAATTGCCCGGGCAATGCACCAGCTGCAGCTCGCTTGGGGAATATCCTACACCGCTCAGTATCGCATCGAGGCCGCCCTTTATCGTCGACTGCTTCCAGATGTCCAGACTTTGGCCGCCATGACTTGGCCGTCGAACGCTCTCCAAAAGAATGCACCAGTAATCACAATAACGGGAGTCATGAGGTCGACGAATAGAACGAGCGGTACCGAACAATCAGCATGAAATAATATTTGTGGTAATATTTACTTCATCGATGCGCACTTCCTGGACAAATTTCGTAACGGTAGGTCCCAGACCAAGCATCCCGAAGGCGGGTAGCTGCGCAAAAGCTTGCGAGGTTTTGGCGACGCGAGACTCAATGCTCTGGTTTGATCTGGTCGCAGCAGGCTGACTTTCATCCAGCGTCCAAGAACGTAGGAGTCAGATGCAGCAAGAGAGAAAACTCGAAGCTAAATCACGAGCTACCAACAGAGTGCGCTGCAAACTATGGCCATCACTTTTTTAGTCTCTCTTGTGTTCTTCAATAATTTATTATAATTGTTTGCAAATTAAATTCGTAAAACTTTTAGAATACGGCTTTCCTAGGGAAAGGATGAACAGATTCATCATGTGCATGGTATCTCGTCAGCAGGCCCAGCCTCGGCTCTGCTGTTTTTTTCTGTTAAATGTAATTATTTTCGTTTTTGTTTTCGACGTGATTCCCGCTCAGCAGGCATGTATGTTTTGTTTGCATCATCCTGGTGCAAATTACTCTTTTCCAGATGCAGTTGTGAAAGGCTGTCTCTCGACCTCTTCGACAGACAGGTGAGCGCCCGCAGACCTAAGGATCTGCGCGCATTCCTCTTTGCCAGAGAGCGTGGCAAGGAACAGAGGCGAATTATCGGCGCGATTGCGCTCGTGAACACTGGCTCCTTGCTGAAGCAGTTCCAGCATAATGATCGCGTTACCCGAGACGGCAGCCAGATGGACGGCCGTATTGCCCGCATAATCGGCCGTCTTGAGAAGTTGGCTGCCTTCGCCTTTGAGAAGGTCCTTGACAACCGCAATCTGTCCGTTTTGGATAGCGTATCCCAGAACTGTGAAAGCTGACTCGATGTCGGTGAGGCGAGAGGCTGGGTTCTGAAGAGGTGCTGTGGGATGTGTGAAGGTAGGATGAGCAATCTCGGTAAGTTCTCCACGGAGAGACTTGGGGAACTGGTCTGTGATTTCCTTCATTGTGATGCCGAGAGACAACAGGTAAGACAGTTTGGTAAGAGCGGCTTCGGCAGTAAGGTCCAAGCCGAAGATAACGCCAGCGCGACCAAGCTGTGTACCCGGGGCGTAAACTGGTGACACAAATCCGTTTACGCACTGGCTAACGTTGACAACAATGACCCCACGGTCAACGGCAGATTTAATGACTTGGGTCAGACGGCCATCGACACCTCCGGGAACGTTGCCCATGCCAAATGTCTCTAGGATAAGACCGCGGATGTCGGGTAGATGCAGGACGGCATCAACCATTTCAGGCTTGATGCCGGGGAAGATGCGCAAACAGGCGACGTGGGTGGTGTCAAGGCGCTTGGAAATAGAAAAGGGAGCGATGGAGGTGGCGCGTTCGGCAAGATTCCAGTTGACGCTTACACCAAGGCCATTAACCTGGGCAAGCGGTTCAAAGTTGGGGCTGTCGAAAGCTTGGAAGGAGGCGGCCGAGACCTTGGTCGTGCGGTTACCGCGGTACAGGCGGTTGTGGAAGAAAAGGCAGACTTCGGGGATGACAAAAGTGCCTGCGATAATGAGAGAGCCCAGCAGATTGCCGACGGCATCAGACTGGAGGGCAAAGATGGGTGCCTGGGAGCCAGTGAGGATGACGGGCTTGCCAAGGTTGGACATCATGAAAGACAGCGCAGAGGCCGTGTAAGACAGGGAGTCGGTTCCGTGCAGAATGACAAAGCCATCAAAAAGGTTGTAGTTTTCATAGACACATTCAGCCATGGCGTCCCAGTCATTGGCGGAAATGGAGCTAGAATCCAGCAGGGGGTCAAATTCGACAATTCCATAGCGAATGTGTCGGCCATAGGCAGTGGGCGGCGTGCGCAGACTGTCGATGGACATGAGCTTGCCCTTGAGGCTAGCCTGCATGGTAACTACAAGGGTTGTTAGCGTGCAGATTACGCAGTCGCAGAGGACTGGTACAACGCGAACACAAACTTACCAGGTGGTCCAGATTGGTCGTTAAAGGTAGGACGAGGCGCCATGGCACTCTCGAGAAAGTTGCCGCTGGGCTGCAAGCCGTCAGGCCCTTCCTGCATGCAGATGGTGCCTCCGGTGCCGATGATGAGGACGCGGGACTCGGGCAGGCCGGCGGCGACGGGGCCGGCGTTCTGCTCAGCAGGGGGGAGGACGGTAGCCGGAGACATGGTGAAAACCGGGCGTGAGAGAAGCGGGTATGTTGTCGGCGACAAAATAGCAACGGCGCAAAGGCAATCCGTAGCAGTATCCTTCAGGCAAATCTTATTAGGCTCGCAGGCAGAAAGTCAGATTGGGCAGTGAGAAATGTTGTGTAACTCGGTGGGTGATGCTGTGGATAGGTCGCCCATTAATAACGTAAAAGGACGGAATTTTTTGGGCGTTGGAGCGATGTCGGAACTAGGTAGGAAAGAGATCCATGCCCTTGTTTCAATTGTTCTCGACGGTTGGGGTTCCGTATTACGACAAGCGCAGAGAAAAGCCGTCAGTACCCATACCGTGGCTCACGCGGTACGAAAAATTTCCGTCGAGGCCTGTTTTTAGTCATGGTCTTTGCTGGGCCTGCTGGATGCGGCGCCGTAGGCTGGACGGGTTTGGTCGGGGCGGCGACGGCGCGAATCCGGGGGCGAGGGTGGGCCGCGGGGATGGCTTGACATGTTGGGCGTTGAGGCGGGATGGAGGGCGGAAGATGCTGGATGGGAAAGTGGTGAGGGATGAAGGGATGTGAAGTGGGAGAATGAGGCGTGATGCAGATATGTTGGTGTTTTGGCAGTCTGTTTGGAGCAGGTCCTTTGCCAGCTGGCACGCAAGCTGGCAGATGCAGCGTGCCAGCTGCAATAGTAGGTTATTAGACACACTCTATTATAGGTAGTACGTACCTCGGTGGCAGGTAATGCTACAATAGACTTGTCTTGGACGATATACCTATTCAGAACTATAACATTAGACATTATCTTTCACCACTGCAATAAATTACTGGTGTTTATTATGTATGGCCATGAGTATTTGTAGCACAGCAAAGTTAGCTGCTCACCATTTGTACCACGGATCAAAGGTCACACTGGCACGGCAATTCATTTCAGCTCCCAGCATAAGAAACCTTGGAAAATTTGCATATTGCATATTGCATACAGAAAGAATATTCCATGCCTTTCCATGCACTTCAATCAAGATTGCATACAAATACGTCATTGACGTTCTGTCGTGAAAACGGCGATCGATCGATCAGTTCCAAAGCCTGCCTGCTGAGCACCATATTAATAGCGCCAACTTCAGTGATTTTTCGCTGATGGTCCCTGTCGCGCATTGGACACCTCCCGCGAGCACCATACCCACTCTATACTTGTCTGCTCACCAATATTAGCTTGCATAAGCAAGTACTACTTTGGTACCCATCCACTTCGGACCGTCCTGGCCTGGACCATACCTACGTAACTACTGCAGCGCAGCACTTTTGCACGGCCAACTTAATCCATCTACAATCGCGCCATCTTCATCTCGACGCGGGCCGCCTTCCAGTCGCTCCCTCTCTTGGCCATCCACAAACGGCCTTTCCATTGTTTGAAGCGCTCCTGTTCACGCCGTGCGTGCTGCCACAACTTTTCGTCGCGTCCTGGTCCCCGAGTTGGCCCAATTCCTCAGCCACTCTCGCTTCCGCCCTGCTGGCCTACCAAGCGCCGCGAGTCCGACTATCCTCGTTTCGCGACCGATGCCTCGCCTTTCACCTACCGCGACCGCGTTATAACAACCTTTCTTAACTGCTTTTTTATCACATCCGATTCCGCTGCGCTCGTACCCGGCGGCTGCGCGAGATCATGGATCCCGCTCCAACCTCGGCGCCGGACGGCGGATCGCCGCGCTCTTTCGCCATTGCCCACCAGCGCTCCAAGACCAGCTTTCGCGGCTGCTCTCGCATCGGAGACTATGAGCTACAAGGAAAACTCGGTGAAGGCACTTTTGGGTAAGGATTCGCAACTACATCGGGCTACACGGAGCGCGATTGGCTAACCGCAATACAGTGAGGTTCACCGAGCTCGATCGAAAAAGACTGGCGCAATCGTCGCGCTGAAAAAAATCATCATGCACAACGAAAAGGATGGTGTAAGGAGTATACCATTTCTCCAGATGATCCGAATCGCCAATTCTGACCTTGTTCTAGTTCCCCATCACCGCTCTGCGAGAAATTAAACTCCTCAAACTTCTCAACCACGTCAACGTTCTCCGTCTCGAAGACATGGCCGTAGAGCATCCCTCCCGCTCATGTATGTTTAATTAAAGCTATTTTGCCGCCTACGGACAAGTCACCTAACACTTTCTTAGCCGAAAAACGAAAAAAGCACATCATGTATACCGTCACACCATACATGGACCACGATCTCTCCGGATTGCTCGACAACCCCGCCGTCCACTTCAAAGAAGCCCAGATCAAATGCTACATGCTTCAACTGCTACAAGGCCTCGGCTACCTCCACGATCAGCATATTTTGCATCGCGATATGAAGGCGGCCAACTTGCTGATCAGCAACACCGGCAACCTCCAAATTGCCGATTTTGGTCTTGCGAGGCACTACGACGGGCCGACGCCGCAACCAGGTCGACCCATGGGAGACGGACGTCGAGACTACACTGGGCTGGTCGTGACTAGGTGGTACCGTCCTCCGGAGCTTCTATTGCAGTTGCGCCAATACACCACTGCTATTGACGTATGGGGTGTTGGGTAAGCACCACAACTACAACCCTTCTGCGCCAATGCTAACATGATTCAGATGCGTATTTGGAGAGATGCTTGTCGGCAAGCCTATTCTCTCGGGTGAGAGTGATAGCCATCAGCTCGATCTCATTTGGGATCTGCTGGGCTCGCCGACGGACGAAAACATGCCTGGCTGGAAGAGTCTGCCTGGTGGTGAGCATTTGTCGCCGCGACCACGCTCCGGCAATCTTCAGAACCGCTTTAGAGAGTAAGTTTATACCAGCATATAATTAGTAGCACACTAACAAATCGTTATTAGATTCGGAAATGGTGCGATATCTCTCCTGAAGGAGCTGATGAAGCTGGACTGGAGGACGCGCATCAATGCAGTTGACGCATTGGAGCACGCGTATTTCAAAATGGCACCGTTGCCTATGGAGCCTCGCGACATCCCGACCTACGAGGAGAGCCACGAGCTAGATCGCAGAAAGTTCCAGGACCGAAAGGCAGCGCTACCACCTGCCCCCAAGGGTGGCACGGTTGGCATCGGCCCCGACGCGAACGGAGCGACAGCGGGTTTTAACAGCGGTGACGGCTATGGCAGAAATGGCAACTCGAATGGCAGATTCCGTGGCGGAGACGATCATAGAAGACCGGCCTGGCAACGCGAGCGCGGACCGCCACCCGCCGGCCGTGGCCCTCCTCCCGATAGAGGTGGCCGAGAGGATGACTTTCGGGACCGGGATCGCGCACCTCCCAGAAGCCGTCCTGGCGGCGGTGGCGGTCCCGGGGGAGGTCCGAGGGGAGGTCCCGACACGGATACATATATCCCCAGCTATGGACGCGAGGATGGAGGGCGACGCCGAGACGACCGGCCACGGGATGACCGTCGCCCGCCAAACAGAGATGACCGCCGGCCAGACCGTGACAGAGACCATCGCACTAGCAGGAGCCGGTCTCCCGGGATGGAGCGGCGCGATCATCGCGACCGTGAGCGGGACATGTACCGACGATAAACCGGAGGAGAAAGACGCAAGGATAGACCAGGACATATTATATCCCAGATCACATAGTGTTTTGCAAGGCGTTGGACATTATTTTTTGCCTGGGTAGAGACTGCGAAACATGGAAAGAGCAGAGATGACAGGGTCTCTGGCTAATTTGATTTTTTTCCAGCTTGATTATATTAGAAGAGGTCGGGTTGGAAATCCCAGTGTAACTATGGAGCAATGATTGCCTTTTCTTCAGCAAAATTGGTAGTAATCGGGTATCTTGGTGCGCAGAAGGGTATTTCTAAAGACGAGAGAGCTGGTGGAAAGAGAATTGGAAAAAAAAACAAAATTATATCATCCGTCGACAAGTTATAGAGAACATCACCATCGTGCGTCGCGTGTTTATTGCGTCATTAGGCACCAGATGAATCGTCCTCTTCGTGAATCGTTTGCGAGAGCAGGCCGCGGGCCACACGCCGTTTCGTCGCGGTGTCGGAGTCGCTGCCGCGCAGGTGCTTCTGGTACGAGGCCGCATCGAGCTGGTACGCACCCGCGTCGTAGTTGTAGTCGTAGTCCTTCTCGTCGTACTCGTCGTCGTCGTCGTCGTGGCGGTCAATGTAGTCGCGCTCGCGCTCGTAAACGTCCTCGTCGCTGTCCTGCATGCCGAGGTACGAGGTCACGACTGAGGACGTGGCGCCGAGGATGATGCCGGCAATGATGCCAATACCTGCGGCCGCAGAGAGCTATAAACTCTTCATTAGTCTTGTGTTTCTTTCTTTCCCGGGCGCGCATCGTCGATGCAGTGCGGGGGTGGGGGGGACGGAGCTCACGAAGCTATACAGAGGCTGTGGGGAGTTAGCACGAGGCAGAGACAGGCGAGGGGAGGGGAAGGGTGGAACACGCACCTTGAGGCTGACCAGCAGCGAGATGATCCCTTGCACAGACGACGCCAGGAACGCGATGAGGTAGAGCAGCGGCGCGAGGACGACGAGCAGCGCCTCGGCGACGTACGACAGCGGCACCGTCACGAGCGACAGCGGCAGCGCGGCGAGGCGCGCGGCGCGCAGCAGGGACCGGGTCCAGGGGACGGACCACACGGCGCGGGCGACGTGGACCGCCGTGGCGAGGACGGCGGAGGGGGCGTCGTCGCTGCTTGCCTCGGCCATGGTGGTTGTGCTTTTTGGCGAGACAAATGTCGTGTGTGTATGTTGTAAGACGCAACGAGAGCCAGGACGGAGGAGTGGTTGAGGCCAGCCGGAGTGGTGCGGTCAGGCACTTGCCTGTAGCACGAGCCGGCTAGCGTGGGTGTGTTTTGGGCATGAGGACGAGTTACTGTGCAAAATGCGACGGAGAAAATTGTTAACATTAAAAACAGGGGACTTTTTCATTTTTTGAAAAGGTATAATAATAAGTGAGAGAGAGAAAAAATTGAACAGTAACCATGTGCTCTCAGAGGCTATGGTAGCAGCATCCGCTGACAGAGAGTTGTAAGCGGCTACAGTGGTCATCCATACAGAGCACAAACTCCCAAGCTCCTGTCCATTGAGTGCGGTGCATTACCAATAGCAATGTATATATGGAAAGCTCGGTTCTATTAATATGTCACTTACAAAATAAAAAATACTCGAAATTTTCGTGACATCATCCCGCTGATCTAGTCTAATCGTGTTCTAGCCTGCCGCCAGCTGCCACCACAACAGTAGCACGCATTTGGCATACACTGCTGGCCCCCACCAGCTGGAACTCAACCACCACAAACTTACCTCGCCAACCCGCTCCGGCGTGCCGCCTGGCAGCAACATCTCACGCGATCCTCCAGCCATCGCAGATCGTCGTGACTCTCCTTCACACCCCGACCCTCACTCTTCGACCCGAACGCGAGGGGACACCGACCACCCGTCCCTTTGCCGATTCAATTATCTAATTACCAGAAAACCACCCCCGCCTTAGCTCTTTTTGCTATTGCTCGCGCGCCCCGCCCCCTCCTTCGTCGGAAGCGGCTCTGCATTGCGTTGCTTTTCGGTCAGGCCTCGTTTTCCCGAACAGCCCCCCCCCCCGTTCGTTAGGCGCCTGCACGCACACACAGACAGACATGGGGAACAACCAGTCATCGGGTTCCAAGTCGGCCACGCCCCCGTCGGGCTCGACCTCGTCGCCGGCCTCGACCTCGCACCACACCACCACCGGCACCGGCGCCGTCGCTGCGTCCTCGTCCGTCCGCACCAGCAAGGACTCGTCGGCCTCGTCGTCGCGAAACATCCTCCCCGCCCACGCCACTCACCGCTCCGCCGCCGCCCCTCCCGAGCCCTCGCTCGCCCAGGCCCAGGGCTCAACCTCCATCGCCTCGCGGCCCAAGAGCATCTCGGCCGCCAGCTCGACCCTGCCGCCCACCGCCGTCTCCTCGCTCAACGCCTCGCCGCACAGCACCTCCCCCGCCGTCGCCGTCCCCGCCTCGGCCTCCTACAAGCCCGCCGCCCAGCTGCTGCCCCAGGCAGAGCCCGCCGCGCCCATCCCCATCGCCGAGCCCTCCAAGCCGGTCGACGTGCCTGGCGGCGGCACCCCAGGCGTCTCGCGCACCTTTGGCATCAACCGCACCGACTCCGAGATGGCCGACCAGCTCATTGCCAGCGGTAGCATTACCGACATGTACAACGCCAGGCCACCTCGTCTGCCGCTGCCCATTGAGGAAGAGGTGCATACGCCTGGCTCGCCGATTCTCGGCGCTGACGAGGCTGGTCCCGGCGGTGACATCCCAGAGATAGAACAGGAGTCGTCGGAAGGCCTGACCAGAAAGAGCTCAGCTGTCAGCCAGGCTACCTTTGACGATGAAGATAACCATGAGCTGCGCGTCGATAGATCTCGCCCTGTCGTCCCGACGCGAATTGAGTGGAATGGTGGTGGTGAAAAGGTCTATGTCACGGGTACCATCTTCCAATGGAGCAGAAAGCAGCGTTTACATCCGGTGTAAGTACACAATTGTGGCGGCAGCTATATATCAAGGCTAACAATATGATCACAACAGCGAGGGAAAGCCAGGATGCTTTTCCGGCACTATCTATGTGCTTCCCGGCACGCACCATGTCCGCTTCGTCGTGGATACCATTATGAAGACCTCGCCTGACCTGCCGACCACTGTCGATTTCGGTAACAACCTGGTCAACTACATTGAAGTCAGCGCCGAGATGGCCCTCCAGCAGCAGCTCGAGGTCGCCATACCCGGCCCCGACGGCCAGGTCAGGGCCGTTCCCGCCGGCACCGGCGCGGGCGCCACCTCGTCCACCGAGGAGCAGCCCACGCCCGCACCCGCCAAGTACAAGGCCATCCCGCCGCGCACCGCCTACCGCAGCGAGATTCCCCAGTACCTGGTCGACTTTGACCAGGCGGAAGAGTCGCCGGCATACCAAAACGCCGTGGGCGCCATAGAGAAGCTGCCCACGCCGCCCAGCCTGCCGGGCTTCCTCAGCAAGCCGATCCTAAACGCGGCCACCCTGATGAAGGATGACAATAGTGTGCTCAACATGCCAAACCATACTGTGCTCAACCATCTCGCCACGAGCAGCATCAAGAATAATGTTCTTGCTGTTTGCGCCACGACGAGATATCGCGGCAAGGTACGTATCCAGAACCGCTGTTGTAACACCGCCACTAACATTCCATAGTATGTGACAACGATAGTTTACAAGCCCACTTCTGCAGATGAGGGTTAAGCTTAAAATTACCGTCGCTTAACATGTTCCTGTTTTTAGCATTGTAATTATGGCGTACACCTTGGGCTGTTTTTCCAGATGGAATTGTTGATCCGTTGCTCATTGGCATAGTAATAGAAGATGATGTCTCACAATGCAAGCCAAACGCATATATATTCAAATCAATCGCTATTTTTATGTACCTGCGCCTATTCTCGACCCATGTTATGCCTTTTTATACTTCTAATCCCTCCACTTGACAAAGACCTCGTCTGTGCGGAATCGCTGCGTGCACTGGCTCTCGTTGAGCGGCGTCTTGTAGCCCGTCCGGTGCGCCAGCAGCCCCGCGTGCGCAATCATGATGCCGTTGTCGATGCAGAACCGCTCGTCCGTGGCAAAGACGCTGCCGCCGCGCTCCGCCGCCATCTGGCCCATCATGGCCTGCAGGCGCTCGTTGCAGCCGACGCCGCCGACAATCAGCACCTGGCACGAGCCGACGTGCGCCATGGCGCGCTCCGTAATCTCCACCAGCATGGCGTACACAGTCTCCTGCAGCGAGAAGCACAGGTCTTCGGCGGTGAAGTCGGCGGTGCCGGCTTTCACCTGCGCGGCGAGCGCGTCGACGGTGGCGAGGATGCCCGAGAACGAGCAGTCCATGCCCTTGACCGTGTAGGGCAGGTCGAGCAGCCGGGTGCCCTGCTTGGCCATCTGCTCAATGTTGTAGCCGGGCGCCGGGTCGTTGCTGATCTCGAGGGTGCGCGCGAAGCGGTCGAGGCAGTTTCCGACGGCAATGTCGAGCGTCTCGCCAAAGATGCGGTACCGCTGCTCGGCGTAGGCAATGACCTGCGAGTTGCCGCCCGACACGTACAGCACGACGGGGTTGTCGGCGCCGGTGATGGTGCGGCCCATCTCAATGTGCCCGACGCAGTGGTTGACGCCGACGAGCGGCAGGCCCCAGAGCAGCGCGAGCGTGCGCGCGCCCACGGCCACGGAGGTCAGCGGCGCGCCCATCCCCGGGCCTTGCGTGAAGCAGATGCAGTCGAGCTGCGCGCGCGGGTTGGTGATGCCGGCCTCGGCGAGCGCGCGGCGGGCGAGCGCGACAAACTCGCGGCGGTGGTGCGCCGCCGTGTCCTTGGGCAGGAAGCCCGTGCCGGGCGGCGAGTTGAAGGTGTCGCGCAGGTTGGACAGGATGTGCGTCTCGGTGCCCGTGTGCTGGATGATGCCGATGCCGAGCTTGTTGGCGGAGCCCTCACAGCCGAGGGCTATCCAGGAAGATTTTGAAGTTTCCATGGCCGCTGTCTGGTGGTGGCGGGACCGGCGGTATCTGTCTATGTGGTGAGGTGAGTTGAAAGAGGTTGCGATGAGGGTCTATGGAGGGGTCATGTAGTTGTAAGGAAGTGATAGTTGTATAAGCCGCTGGCCTCCCTTAATATTAAATAGTAGGATTTTTTCGCCTTTTACGAATATGTCCATGTCAAAACCATACGGCATCAAAAATATGACGAATTAATTACAATAGCAGTAAATAACAGGCAAAACGACTCCTCCAACGCAGCCCGTCCAGACGTCAATGGCGGGGCAGCCAGTGAGGGCCTAGCGAAAAAAAAGGCGACCACCAAAAAGAGCTTATCTAATCGCAACAGCGTCTCGCCAAAAAAAAAATAGCCTAAAAACCAAGCGGCCCTGTCACAATCCCATTAATACCGGACCACTAACAATCCCACGGCAAAAACTATATGCCCACTTGTTAAGAGGAACCATCGCCCCACATCTCCGCCTTGTCCATTTGCTCTTCCACCGCACTGTGCGATTGTTCTACAAGCGGGCACTATTTTTCACACTGGCCATGACTCTTTGATAATTTCCTTCTCGCTGCTTCATTCTGCATATGCCATCAGTTCTTTTGCCTCTATTTATCCGGTAAGTAGGGACAATTGCCTCCCCCGGCCCGTCATCGGCACGTCTCACAAGCGCGGCTCACTCTCTGTAACATCGCCTTTTGCTTACCCGTTCCCCGTCATCAGTCAGCTGCCTCAGCCTCGTTTGGTTTGCTCCTCCATGGCCGCACCAGCCCTCGCGCCATAGGATCTCTTGCCAGCTTGCCTCTTCCAACCATTCCTACATGACTTGTGTGTCAAGAATTGCATCGGTCAACCTCACTTCCCAAGACCCAGAGTCGCCATGCGCATCATTCAGGCGCAGACGCAGCCTCCCGCTGGCCGTCTTCAGCATGCGCACAACGGCAGCTCGCCAAGCGAACCGGCCGGTTGCGATACGACGCGCCGCCTACTACTTCCCGACTCCTAGCCGACATTCACTATTCATGAGGGAACGAATTGTTTCTGGTTCAACCAGGTCTTTTTATTCTTTTATGAATTTGTGCCCGGAGGCGTCTCCGTCTAATAACCCCAGACATGAGCCCAACTCCCAACTCCACGCAATGCCAATCCCAGGCTATATACTGATACATCGGATTTGCAATCCGCTTGGTCATCCTCCGGAATATCAAAAAAACAAGTCGCTATATACAAATCATCTTATCCTACAGGTGCATCGTCGGCCACTATGAGGCTGCTTGCGCTTGCGGCTGCGCCGGTGGCGGCGCCGGCAGCGTTCGATTCGCCCCTTGGCCCTCTGGCACGTTTGGCCTGCCACGGAAAAGGTACGAGCTCAACGGGATGGTGGCACGGAACTTCAACGCTCTCGTGTCATATGGATCCAGCTCATACACCGGCGGCTCAACATCTTCTTCTTCGTCAGAGTCATACTTCCACCGGTCCGAATATCCTTGTGAATCGGTCTTTGGCGGCGTTGCCATGCCTCGTCGGTCTATCCAGAGGCGGCTCAACCGACCAATTCTGCGACGGAATGCCGGCTGATTTGTCTGCAGCGGCTCGGTCGTGGTGCCTCCCGACTTGAACTGGAAAACGGGACCAGCCTGCCGCTTGTCAAGCTGCATAGGCTCTGGTCCATCTTCGTCCACTTCCATCGAGTCTGACGACACCGAGGCAGGTGGCGTCATTAGGTATTGCGTCTTCGCCGGGCGGAATTTGAGCTCCAAGCCCTGTTCGTGTACCGGCGACAACGGATCTACAGTGAGATCAATGTGGTTCTGGTTCCATCTGCGATGGTTCTGGACCTTGGTTTCGATCTCGCTACGAAGCTCCTTCTCCTTCTCAGCAAGCTGGTCAGCAAGCTGAACAAGGTCGGCTTCTAGTTGGCGACCATCTGGTCGCACTGGGGTGCGGACATGCGTGCCAGCAGCTCGTGCAGCTGCTGCCGTATCGACCGGCTTTCGCTTCTGCGGCTATGAGAAGGGTTAGTCCCATGTTGTCAACTGCTGGGATGTTTGTTGGGCATACCTTTTGGTTGACGAGATCGTCATCTTCGCCTTTGATTCCGAGCCTCAGCTTGATGTGCTTGAGTCTCGCACGTTCTTCAAAGACTGCGCGTTCCATGTGCAGAAGCTCACGCTTCATCATCTCACGCTCATACGATACAAGTACCAGTTGGCGACCATCTTCAAGCTCACGACGCAGGCGTTTGAGTGTCTCGACAATTTTATTATCGCGAGCTCTCGTCTTCCTGGTCTGCCGGGCTTCTCTACGTCTGAAGCAGACGTACGGATCGGTGTCATCTGTCTCTTGGTGCGTCTCAAACTTGAGCGCAGGGTGCAGCGGCTTGTTACCAGCCTCTTGGCGCTTCGTCTTCCAGTACTCGTATATGGCCTTGGCGTGCTGCAACAAGTGCTGTGATCCGAGATGGTTGAGTCCAGGCACCATCATGTCGTATGCAACGACGGTGTTGTCGACGGAAGCGAAGGGAGTTTGCTCAGCAGCCGTATCCTCGAAGACCTCCATGATGCGTTCGAAGTCGTCCTCGGACAGGGCGCCGGCAGGCCCCGGTTTGGCATTATAGGGCTTGAGGAAATCATTGTCCTCGGAGCTCATGTCATACTGGCAGCTAATGCATTCCTCGACAGTTTGCGAGAAGCGAATATATGTTGATGGCTTGTGGAAAGGCACGGGGTAAAGCTGCTCATAGTTTACCTCGCTCTCCTGGGGAGGCGGAACAGGAATTTCCTGGTCATTACTTGTGCCGGCATCTTTGAGAATGGATTGCAAATGATATTCCTAAACGAGATCAGGCCGTATTAGCGCGAGGTCGGGTGTGGCAGATGCGCGGATGCATGATATCGGGAAAGTGACAGGGGTTGCTTCGACTGCGGGTCACGTGGCAAAACCCGTGATATCAGGCATCAGATAGGGGGACGATGTACGAACCTTTTCCTCAGCGTGCTCGACACCGGTTGCGATTTGAGACTCGGTAGTGATGGTCTCGTACTCTGCAGCATCGATCTGATCCTCCCTGAGCACAGGAAGGGCAGTCTTGACGCTGAGCTTCTTGACCCGAACCTTGCGAGAAGACATGGTGCAGGGGTGGCGTAGGACGGCAGGCAGCCCGCGGAAAATCCGCAAAAAAAATCACTCAAGTCATAAATCAGAGGGTGAAAAGAGGGGTTTTGATATTCGCCAGATGAAAAAGGTGCTGTGGTGGCACCTTTTTGATGCGCAAAGTCTCGCGGCGGATGAGGTGACGTTGGGGTTGTTTTGGCGCGCGAAGAATTTTCACTGGGCGCATGCGTGGAAAACGGAGGTGATGTTTGTTGACCGGCTGGCCTGCCAAGTCACTCTGCTGCCAGTTTTGCGCGAAAAGGTACAAGGAGCGGTGCATGGGCCATCCACTTTCCCCCTCTTTCTAGCCCCCTGAGGACGCTGCAGTCTACGCCGAAAGCAGCTACGGCGGCCTCTGCAACCACTGTACGGAAGCAAAGTACCCCAGCGCCCCCTGTAGCAGCACTGGTACATCTGCACGCTGTTGTGAGCCCACGCACGGCAGCGTGCACCAAGAACGCGTCTGCTTACTAAGTCACCGTAGCAATCCTACCTCTCCGGAGTAACCAAGCTTGTAGATGACGCCTGCAGATTGAGTGTAAACAAATTGGGCAAGATTAACATGTGCTGTTTTTGTTAATTCTGCTCGTGGCCAGTTGCTGTTTTCCTGTTTTTCGAGTTGCGCCAGCCCTTTTTTATGTTTGCTTGCACTTTTGTGTCGGACTCCCGTAAATGATCGCGGCTTATATGTGGTAGACATGCGCCTCACTTATACTTATACGTTGCAAGTATGAGAGACAAGATTGAAACACACAGCACCAACGCAAATGAATCAAAACTATGCATAATGATTAGCGGATACTCCCAGTATTAGAAAGCATACCATAAACCCAAAAACACCGACAAGGACATAGTTATCGCAAAATATCTCATACAAAATTTGGTATAGGGTAGGCTCATTTCGTCATTGCAAATGGTCCGTGCTCCGCTCTTGAACCCCTCCATGGCCAGGTACAGCTGCCACCAGCAGACACACGACATCCGCATCTATTAGGCCTTGACGACGACCAGAGCCGCCCATTCGCCCACCTGTGTCCAGAACAGCCTATAACAACCATATATACGACGAAAACCCGCACAACTGGATCGCCACATCGTCGCGACTCGCCCAAAATACCTACACACCGCCCGCGCCGCCTGTCGCACCGCTCTTCGCCATGGGCAACACTACCAGCGCCGTCCTGGACAATATTGTCCAAGGATCCAACTGTTTGTGGTCCCGCCAACAAAGGGACTAAAATGCACGCAGCTAACATGTTGCAGTCGACAGAGAGGAGGTCGATCGTCTAAGGAAGCGCTTCATGAAGCTGGACAAGGTACGTGCTGCGCTCCTAGTCTCGTCGTCTCGCAAAACTAACCTTGTCGCGCAGGATAACTCTGGCACAATTGAACGCGATGAATTCCTCAGCCTGCCACAAATCTCCTCGAACCCTCTTGCGACCCGGTTAGCAACCCCTCCGTCCCCGAACGTCAAAGCGTTGAAATGAGTACATGGTCAACGATGTCGCAAATACTAACCACGCCTCCCTGCAGAATGATTGCTATTTTTGACGAAGATGGTGGCGGCGATGTCGATTTCCAAGAATTTGTCTCCGGTCTCAGCGCCTTCAGCAGCAAGGGCAACAAGGAGCAGAAGCTGCGCTTCGCCTTCAAGGTCTACGATATCGACCGCGACGGCTACATCAGCAACGGCGAACTCTTCATTGTGCTCAAGATGATGGTGGGCAACAACCTCAAAGATCAGCAGCTGCAGCAAATTGTCGACAAGACCATCATGGAGGCCGACTTGGATGGCGACGGCAAGATTAGCTTCGAGGAGTTTACCAAGATGGTGGAAAACACCGACGTGAGCATGAGCATGACTTTAGGTACGTACATCTTTGATTTGAAACCCATAACCCATTCTCAAGCTGCCCAACCGACGGATAATGGATTTTATCAGAATTTGCTATCCGATCATGTGGTTGGGATGCAATAGTTGAGCTATTGGCTTGGCAAGGCGAAGATTGAAAGCGCATAAACTAACATGTCTGGGGCTAGACCAATTCTAAGCGGACTGGGTACATGTCAAACACACGAAAAAAACACACACTATACAGCAGTCGCTGGAAGACTGCCAGATGAACTCTAAAATATGACATAGCATCATGATATAATGATTATCAGAAATTATACTCTCTCATCGCACTCACACCATCAACCATGTTGCAGATTGTTACCTCGGCGCAAAACGGAGCGACGGAAAAGCAGGGATGTATACGCGGCCGCAGCTCTGAAGCTGGAAGACGAGCCAAGAATAATCAGGAAACTCGAATAGGTGGGAGCCCTCTCACCATGGCCCAGTTCGCAAGCCTCGTTCGGTCGCCAATAAGAAATCTCGCGCATCCACCGTCAACCGATAATCTCTACCAATCAGTTCTCAAGGACATTCCCTGCCAAGGCGGCTGTGACAGGCTAAAAACGATACGACGTCGAAGACCACGGACCTCTTCCCGGGGCGGTTTGTTCACTCTCGCCCTGTCCGGCCGTCTTCCCCGCGGATCGAACTCCCCGAGACAAAAAAACAAAGTGATGTGTGCAGCTAAAAGAAACTAAGACACCACCCCTCCCCTACACTTCAAAAGTTCCCGAGGCTGCCAATTCGTCAAAGAGGAGAAACGAACATGCTAGCTGATAATGGCAGGCTCCGGGCTCCGGTGAGGCGTTGTATTTCTCCTCCTCCCCCGTCTCTCCCTTGCTTGGTTGATGGATTTAAATGCGGCTTAGCTCTTTGGAGTCGGACCGGGGAGGGGTGTGTGAGTGAGAGAGAGTGTGTGTCAGTGGCACCACCAAAGTGAATTCCGTCGGCCCGTTCTTGTTGTAGAAACTAGATCTATTTTTTATGCGGGGGTGCACAGATCTGCGGACATTGAAACCAGAAACCGTCCGCAAGGTCCAAGTTGAGCAGAAGAAATGCGCTCTATGCCCCCCTTTGCCCAGCGTGTCGCAGCTTTTCCCCTTCATCTGCGTCCTCTCTCTTTCTTTTAACGTGTTCATCTTTGCGGGCAGAGCGATGCTTCTAGTAGCTAGCGACAGGACTGGAATGTTGAGCGGGGTTCGCTCTTCGTACGCGGCGTTTCGGCGCCCAGTCGTTTTGCTGGTTTTAAGTTTATGCGTGCATATGCAGCGCTAGCCATGGGTCGCCGGCTATTTCAGCTGGTCCAGGGAACAATAAGCCATTCCATTTTCGCCTGGCGTACGCTTTGTTTGCATTGCGTATGCGACGGACCACACCTCCCCCTCCCTTTTTTTCGTTCTGGCGCAGCCCTCAGTACATCGTGATAGGAGGGAGTGCCGACACCGGCGTTTCGGTTGGGAGCTGTTGTGTGGCGGGCCGACGTATTCTCGCGCCAACAGACGTTGCCAGTTTTAAGATTACGTACCCGATCACTAATAGCATTGATTTGGAGGCGTTCTATAATATAAATTTTTTTTGTTTCCTTCTCTCGTTTGTAATAGTGCGTCAATGCCAAGCATGCACAAGGCTGACTGGTATGCTTGGCTCCGTATCAGCAACACCTCGACATGGGGGTTATAGAACGAGTTTAGTCTGTAAAGTGATGTAAGGATATCCAAATATGCGCGCCGCATAATCATAATACTCCAGAAAAAGCAAAGCCCCAAAACGCACTGTAACAACATGGTTACTTTCGCCTTCTCTCTCCCTCACTCCCCTCTCTCTCTAGCTCATCATGAACACATTATCCACTGCGATTGGTCTCGCTGCGAGCTTCCTTCTCGCTATCCTCGAAAAGCGTTAGACAGTCCTCCAGCACTAAGGGAAAGAAAGCATGGCGCATGTCAGTGCACAAGTTCGCCTCTGCATTGACGCAATGGCCGTTTTTTGTGGATGTTTGAAGAGCACTTACACGTTTCGATCTCATCCTCCCAGACTCCAAACTGGTAGTCCACCAGGCCATGCCGCTCGATGCCGTCGCAGAGGCGGATCAGCTCATCACCCATCCTCTTGACTGTCCGCAACGATAGCGGATTTGGCACGGTGCTGTCGTGCACCTCTTGTTGCATATACTGTTTTTGCTTGAAAATGAGAGAGATCCATGCGTGGTTGAAATCTTGCCATAGTTTCAGGCGATCCTTTTGTAGGGTTTCGTCGTCGTCGGTGAGACCTGGCGGGGATAGGTTGTTAGCTGGTTGTCCACAATGAAAGACGTGTAGAGAAGGGAACATTAAATCAAAACAATAACAGGCTGCACATTTTCAACACAAAAATGCAGCAAGTAGAATTGTATGCTGAGGATGGTGACTTACCCAGCTCTTCGACTCTTGACAAGAGCCAGAAGGAGACACTCAAGAGGCCTTCTGCTGCTCTTTCTAAATTTCCATCGGTGATTTCCTTGAAGACATTTGCCAAACGCCGTTGATAATCTTGCCACTTTTCCTCAAACTCGGCCGCCTTGTTAGTCGCGGAACTTTCGGGCATGGCAGTAGCGCTGCCGGCTGCCAGATCAGCCAGATGGTAAAAGCTTTCCACCCTGGCGAGGCCGCTGGTGCCACTGGCACTGCCGGCACTTCCTCCACCGGCGGCGCCCCCAGCGTAGTGGAACGAGGGAGGAATGTCCTGGTAGTAAGAGGCTGCTGTCGACGCGTGCTCCAGTGAAGTCGTCGCGGAGACCCCCGCCACAGGGGTGCCAAAGTAAGACTGGTTCACGTCGGTTTGGTCAGAAAGAAGCGGCGCAGATGTCAAGGGATTGTTTCTTGACGAAAGAGACGTGGCGTATTGTGACGTGTTGTAAATTGACGGTTGTGTGTTCGCTTGCGGTACGCTGTACATCATCATGCTTGCGTTGTAGCTGCCAAACCCGGCTGTTTGCTGCTGCTGCTGGCGCACACCGGCACCGCCATCGCTGGTGTCATAGTCGGATTCGTAAGACACTTGTGTTGCTGCCGGCAAGCTTGTAGGACCGGAAAAGGCCGATATTTGATCTGGATAAAATTGGCTGTCGGCTCCCACACTGCTTCCTAGGGACCGCGCCGAGACGGACAGGCCGAGATGGTGCTGCCCATTGCGATACCGGTCCGTCGGCAAATCGGCTAATAAATCGGGATGTGAGGTAGAGGAGCCCAAAGACGCGTATCTCGTCCCGTGAGAATTGTTTAATGAGTTTTGACTGTATCGTCGATTCTGGCTTTGCTCGTCCATATCCCCGGCAAAGATGTCACACGAAACCTCGAAAAGGTAGGCCTCGCAATCCGCCGGGGACAAGGAGACAGGCGAAGGATAAAAGTTTGCCAGTCTGGCAACACTCGACGACTAGGATGCCGAGCAAACTCCCCCAACTTGGTACCGTCAGAAAATTCTTGAGGGTACTGCTGCTGGCTTAGAGGTCACCGGACACCTGTCGACGCAGAATCATGTGGTGGAAATAAGTGGCTGAGGGTTTGTGAAGCACGATCGGAGCTCGATCTGAAAGTCGATGGGAAAGTAGGTTGCGAGAGCTGGTGCCATTCGAAATCACCCAGTATTGTCGGAGAGTTGTTGTATATTAAAAACACAATGCGAGCAGAAGACCAGCAGTCTGTCGCAAATTGAGTGTCGGGGAGAATAAGGGACCTTGGAAACGTGATTGGTAGAGCATGAAGCTATAGATCGAATAGTTCATGATTGGCAGGACCATGCAACCGACGGACGATGACAGACCGGCCCACAGCGACGTGTCGGATATAGAGCCTTACCGCTTAAATTTTGATAAAAGAGCAAGATAAAAAATCGGCAATCGTTGTCGGGGTTGAGCTTGGCAGGATGCAACGTCACGAACAGATGTCTTTGCGAAGCGCCACTCGGGTGATAGCTGCCCACCTTTTTGGTGTAAACAACCAAGGGGAGAGGTGTGGTGAGAAGCAGACCCAACGGAGTAATTGAGCGGCCAAGGGCCAAGAGCCTGTTGACCCGCTGATGTTGATGCCTTGAGCCAACAGGTGGGCTTCAAAAGAGGACACGGTTATGCAGCGCAATGCCGGGAAACCTGACAAAAAGAGGAGGATAACTGGGTAGGAGGGGAAGCGGAAGATATGTGACAGGGGCTAGATCTCGTGCGCAGAGCCAGTATAAGGTGAGGCGGCCATGAGCCCGCGAGCTTGGGTGTGTGCCACTCTTGGGGCAACGAGGCCGGGGCAGGGCATCTTATATCATGAATGGACGAAAAGACATCGTATCCCAATTGCTACGGCAGATAAAGGATCCATTGGGGTAATCGGACAACTACACGATTATGGATGTGACAGAAGCTCTAGATCACTCCTACTAATCCAAATGCGTGCGTAGTGTAGACGAGGTGAGGGCTGCTCGCCGCGTCACGTTTTTTCCTGGAAGAAAAACTCTGGGCACTCATCTTGAGGAGAATGAAAAATGAGCCACACCATCTGGGATGAACCCGGTAAGCCGCCGGGAGGGGAGGGGTGTGCGCAAAGAGGCTGCAGCAGGAGGGAAAAGCTGGTAATGGGTGAGCCACGCTCAAAGGGGAAAGGGGGCAAGGTAAGGTTGAGAAGGAGACACCCTCTCGGCAGGCCGTGTGGCCTGCTTGATCTGCGACACAGAAGCAGGCATTGCGAGCCCGCAGGACGCATCTCGAAGAGGGTCCCAGTCTAGACGCAGAGAGGACTTCACAGCTGCCAGGCCAAGGATGAGGCTTGCCCGCAGAAAAAATGGGGAGGCTTCCTATGCCATGACATTGAGATAATCAAAAGGACCGAGGGACAGATTCATTGTAACTGCTAACATGGGTAAGGGTTTTGCAAAGGGCTGTGTGGAGGAATTGTGGCAGCCCGTCACGTTCATGCGCGACTAGTTGTTCAAGATGGTTAGCTGGCCGTTACCCACTCGAGTCAGGGAAAAGGATCACTGTGTCCGAGTCGGAGATGCAATTTGAACTGGGCTGAATAGAGTGTGAGGAAAGACGAACGCCAACCAGGACAAGGCACCGGAGAAAGTGGATTCATCCCAACAATCGCGAGAGACCGACTGCTGCGAGCAGCAGCATGGTGCATCGAGGCCAGAGTCAATCTGTGTAAGTGCGAAGCTGAAGACCGTTTGATAGTTTTCCTGTTTTAAAGAGTGTGATGCACCTTGTGGCTGAGACTTGCACTACGCTAACGTCGATGCAGGTGAGTGCGAGCTAGCTAGGGGCGGTTTGGCGTGCTTGACTCGGGGAGTTTTTTTTACGGCCTTGAAGGGGCTCGTAATGCTTTTTACCATCATGTGCGGGAAACGTCAAATGCAGTGGCAAAGGTCAATGGCAAAGACTTGTTTCACGCGGGGCTGCCGTTCGAGCAGCGTTTCGCAGAGCAAGCCCAGTTGCAAGACCCGGCCGAAAGAGGAGGGAGCTGCGACTAGGCCGGCGGCCGGCAGACAAAGAAAGGCGATCCGGCGCCGTGCCTGCATGTACATATTAGTAAACTACATGAAAACAACAACACGCAAAGACCTGAACAGGTCGGCAGCTGAAGGCGCACGAGAGCACCCCGTCGGTGGCTTGACCTTGGCTGCAATAGGCGATGATGAGCGGAGAGAGACGCCATGCCAGGGCGGATTGTGACCGATGCAGCTGAGAGCGGGCTACAGCAGGGCAAGGCAAGGCAAAGCCCGCATCCGCAGGCAGGGGGGTCGAGGAGGGGGGGGAGAAGACCGAATTCATCCGAGAATAAACTTTGCTTTGCAGCAGTTGAGCGACACTGGACGGACCAGGCTGTGCTCTGGGCGTGGGCGGCAGGCCAAGCGGCGACAGCCGCAACCCCCCACGAGGAACGCAGAGGTTACTGAACAACCTGAGTGTGGCATGCCTCTTCCCTCCACTCCCCGCCGGCAGCTGGAGCCTGTAGCCCACCGAGCTGCCCAAAACAGGTGTGCTCATTTCCTGACTAGCAAGCCCAGGCGCAGGCACTGTCACTGCTTAGTTGTAAGTGATTCAGCCCCCAAAGAGAAGAGGCGATAAGACACCCGTTATCGGTAAATGATCACGGCTAAGGCAAAAGAATTCGACCGAAATACAGAAAAAATCAAGGAAAATGAAAATGGCCAGATGTCGGGCGATGAACGAGTCACTGACAGCTACTCATACGACGTTGCGCCAGCCTCCATCGGTGGTCCAGGTGGCACGACTCAACGGGCGATGACAGCCCTTGGCGCTAGATGTGCGGACAAGGGGCCGAACTAATAAGCACTTGGTATTTTTCTCTAGTTAGTACACTGTCGTGTGCTGTGTAAGTGCACTATGTCTGTGCTTCTTGAATAAAAAGTTCCTGGCCAATGCGCGTGTTTCGTTCACCGACACGAGGCTAAAAAAAACAAAACGGCGTGAACGAGACAAAGCCGTTGCGGAAAGACTTTCGCCCGCTGTGGAGAGGAGGGACTTTTGTATTCTTATTATTGTTGAGCTTCGACGACAAGGAGCGCCCTGAGAAGGCCAAGCCGCAACTTTTTTTGTTCAAAGCGACAACCAGGAGACCCTCAAAAGAGGAGCCCCGCTCCCTGGCGGCGGCGGAGTCCCCGCAGGAACTGCCCAAAGCAGGCAAGGCACCGCTCGCCTGGCCAGTTAAAAGACGACGCAGCAGCAGTACGTACACCAGCCCATTATTTACTGGCAGGGTTTGTTCGTGAGTACGAGTACCCAGTAACTAACTATAGACAGCCAACCAGCTTTAAAACAAGAAACCACTGGCGTTTTTTCTGACAGCGGTGCTTTGGGTGGAACTAGGACAGCTGGGTGGAGAGAGAGCCGGAGCCGGTGCCTGTCAACTGGCCGCCGGGTGTCCGCCGAGACGGGCCTGTAGGCTGTTGGGGCGGGTGCTGGTCGCCAAGGAGACTCCTATTCTTCCACTTCCATTCCTTATTGGTAGATAGCCTCATCAAAGACCCGCCTCCCTCTTGGAGCCCTCTTCACCTTCTGTCTTGCTAATACTAATGCCTCTATTTGGTGCCCGCTCGATGCTTCGACGCCTTGTCGGCTGTCCCGCTAGGCTCAACGTTTAGGCTCCGCCCCGCCGGGCCACCCGTGGCTTGTCCCTCCTCCACCTCCTCTCCGTGTGCGTCGGTGCGGGCAGCAACCCGCCAAGAGCCGCTTTTTCTTGTGGTAGCAAGTTTTGACACAGAAACCGCCTTACTCCGTATTACTCTTTGTTTGCAAGTACATACCAGTCTCGGAATACTCGCGATACTAGCCTCCAATCTGGTTCCGATGAATGCAGCTATTCCCTTTTTCATCTGCACAGCCTCCTTTGTCTCGAACCCGCCACTCGGCTGTCGCTCCCGATAAGGCGTCGTCATTCGTATGCTCGAGTCAACGGTCGTCCAAAGGCAGATTCAGCCAAGACGGCCAGTTTTATCATAGATGTTCTATGCAACGTTCTATGAGGGCATAGCCTATTCTGTCCAGGAGTAGTATAATCATTCCATCGTATCCTCAGCTCGGCCAGCTCGGCCGATCAGTCAGAAAAGATGCAGAGGGAGCACATCTTTTACCACACCGCCATCGATATGTCCAACTCGCGGCATCTTTCCGAATCTACTAGCTTCCTCTTTTGGAAATCTGCATCAAAAAAAGACACATTGACGCCTGGTTGTTACAGAAGAAGCATGCTAGTCCTTGACATTGCAGAGACCCTGTCCATGACAGGACAGGATGCCGGCCCAGGACGAACGTTGTGATGATCCAGATCTTGCAGTAGAAGTAGCCCCATCCTGTGCCACCAATACAGGGAAACCCCCTTCTTTGTTTTTTAAGCTTATACGAGGCTGCCTCTTCATACCCGTTACAGAGTGGGACAAGCCCATCGCTTCCCCTGGCTGCCACGGACACGGCACATCGCTTGATCAGAGCTGTGGCAGACACGGAACTGGCTAAGGTACCCGAGCTTGATACGGCTGTCCCATGTAGTGGCTTCTTGCCAAAGACGCTAAAAAGGCAAACTCTGTAAATTGGAGTTCATGAATTGAATCTAATGGTCAAACAGCCATGTGCATTGGGCAGGTAACACTGTGACTTTGATGGTCGAGACCACGGATCATCTGCAGAAACCACCTCTCCAAAGCCAGGATGTCCTGGTGATGCGAGATAAAGATATGCTTGGTGGGTAATAGACTCGCATTTGAACTGAACCAGACCAGAACATCTCAAAGCGGATCATGGCGATTGCCCCGCGAATACTAGTCAAGCTGCTAACTTAATCTACGAGAAGAAGTAATGCGGCGTACCACGAGTATAATGAAACGAGGCACTCGGCAGATTTTTTCTTTAAATTTAAATTTAAAATTCAAGAGCTGCATGATTCCGGAGCAGTCTAACATACAATGTCTCACCTCATCATACCCAGCTCCCAAATACAACGTCCGAGGCTGCAAGCACTCTCATGGGGGGTTCTTCTATAATAGAGCGTTGCACGACTCTTCTCAGCACACCATCTTGTCACTAGTGGAGCGATTCAGTATTAGCCGAATAACTGAATCAGGTAATTCTCCAAGCCTCGGGGGGCGGCGATCTCTTGCACTGCCTCAAATTGGCTGCCCTCCACCATCTGGCTTACTATTGGCACAAGCATGGTCGCTGGTGGAATGACTACTTACAGATTTCAAAGATTTTCGATTTGCCAGCAGACCCAGTTAGTTGTCGCTCCAAGGAGCCAGGAACGAGTTCGGTTCAGCATTTGTGGTGACAACGGTGGCGTCCTTGCGGATTGGGTACGCACCCCACCCCTGCAACATTGCGAACTGCCGCGTTTTTTTATTAGCAGAAACACAACTGACACATACAAAATTGCGCCTTTAAAACTGTTAATAATCGAGAAATGGGGCGTCGGGAAACCATGTTCCCAGCCTCGTCCGGCAACATTCGGGTGACGCCGCCCTTGCCTGCCTGCAGTTGTAGCAAGACTCTTGACCGACGGCTGCGTATTCCGTACCATCCATGTCTGGGACGATCCTGGTTTGGGGCTGCCTCTTATCGTCTGCCTGGTGACCGTTTCCACTCTCCCCCGCAACTATTTACAGCCTCACAATGCCCTGGACGCTATGGAAGGGATCAGAGATTTTCCACTGCAAGCTGAACTGGATGATGCAATGGAGTTGTATCGACGGCAAGAGCTTTTGTTGTATTGAGTGACCCGCCAAGCAGGTGTGGCTTGGGAGCCACGCGCATCCATCGGAACCAACGACGACCACGGTCGATTGGAGTTCCAATATGCATCGTCTAATCTCAAAATAGTTTCAACGAGAAATTTAAAGCCCAATCTTGAATCACCTTTTTGTCAGCACTGGTGACCGGTGGGCTGGTGCTGCATGAACGCGACAGCCTGGCCGGGCACTATTTCCCACATGCCGTTCTCATCGGTCCCTCGCGGAACGCGCGACACCGGTCTGCTCCTGCCCTTGTTGGGCCTTGATTTCGCCATGCACTAGCTGGTGCTAAATAGAACAGTCGCGCAGTTTGAACCAACTCGTCGTCAGGCTCCGTGGAGATGCAAAGAGACACACCCCGCACACTGGCTCGTCGTCAGCAGGCCAGCACGTGGGCAGATGGGAAAGTGTCGCCATACTAATCATTGCCCGCCACGGAGAAACCAAAGCAAGCAAACGGGGTGGGACAAGAGATGAGTTGGGGGCGGCATGTATCCATAACTGCTCGGGTTGATATGCATCCGTGCATAAGAGGACTCCATCAGTTTATATCACCGGCCTATCGATTGCGTCGCATTGAAGGCCCTGATGCAAGAGCGTACAAAAAGGGTTCCTGCAGCCAGGTACAACGGCAATGCAACCTAATTTGCGTTGAAGTCAAAGTATTTAGCAATATTTAGTCTCAGGCAAATTGCCGCGCCTATCGTTCAACGTTACGTTGGCCTTGTGTCTTACACGAAAGCCCTTTATTAGCACTGATCCGCGCCGCGATTGCCCGGATGGGGCACGCGAGGAAGGTAACTAGCAAGGTTTATGCCACGCGATGCCCACGCGGACCAGGCTTGAGGTCAGACAACATGCGACGCCCACGAGGGTCCTGTATAGAAAGGCATTATTACCTAGGACTGCGCTGGCGATGTGCCGACGTACCGGAACAGCTACAAAGTTCTCCCGTAGGACAGTATTTGCGTGTCGGTCGAGAAGGTGGCCGACCCGTCGCCACATTTTGATGCGCCTCTCCACCAGTCTGCAAATCCATCCATCGTCGATGCCGGAAAGTTTCTTGTTAGCGTTTGCGGTGGAGTGAAGTGAACGACCCAAACCATTTCTGGAGCCTGCGTCTCCTCCTTAGCCACAAAACATTGTTCGTAATTGGTACGGGAAAGTCTGGAATGCGCGCCTCTCCGAAATGTCAGGGAATTGACACCTCGTCTAGCCGAAAATGCATGGCTGGCGGACGCCACTTTGATGAGCAAGCCTCCACAATGCAGCGTCCTCTTCTGGGTCGATGAAGGGAGGCTGAGCGCATTTTGACGTCTTTCCATCAAGGCGGCAACAGCGACCTTCCTTTCACTGCCTAGTCTGACGAGGAAATAGCCTGCGGATGGGGGGTGACAGCCCGGATGACCACCGCCAGACTGGGGAGAAATGGGATGATAGGAAAACCAACCACTCTCGACTCCTCACACTAATGCGCAATCCCAGCCGTCGGTTAGCACTAGCTGCATTTACCCCAAGACATTTGTGCCATATTCTCCGAAAACTTGCTGCGTCCGCATTGTACCCACGACCGACGCGGCGCCATCCGACGGAGTGGGCGAGATGAGAGGAGGGGAGGGGGTGTGTGCGATGGGTTATTCAAGGAATGAATGAAAAAAAAAAGAAGATCGCTTTCTTTGGTTACAACTACATAATATGGTGGTGCATGTAGTAGACATGATAATGTACATTGGTGCAGGTGACCGAAAGTAGACACCTGCATGGGCATCGGACAATCCAGAACACCGAAATGATGCTGCAGGAAGAACTCCTCCCCACAACCCGAATCCGTTGACGAAGATCTTCCGCCTGACCTTGATTTTGCCTCCTTTTAACGTTTGACCCAGGCAGGACTCTTGCGAGCCTTGACGTGGCCGTGCAGCTTTCTCTCCACCCTTCTGGGATCGCGTGTGATGCAGCCGGCTGTGAACGGAGGAAGAAAAATGACATGTTAGCGAATTGTAGGGTTTTAAAAACATGATTGCGCCCTCTGAGCAGGATCGCTTACCTTTACGGAGAGCGGGCTTCAGCGCCGGCTCGTGGGCCAGGAGACCCTTGGCCACGGCCAAGGTCATGGCCTCAGCCTGACCCGTGGTGCCGCCACCTTCCACAATCGCCCAGATGTTGTACTTATCCAGGCGCGCCGTCGCCATGAGGGCCCAAAGCGCGCTCTCGCGGTCGTGGACGCGGCCAAAGGCCTCGTTGAGCGGCTTGCCGTTGACAAACACCTCGCCGCTGCCCTCGACGACAAAGGCTCGCGCGGTCGACGTCTTCCTGCGGCCGACGCCCACGGCGCGGCCGAAGCCGTCAATGCGGATCGGCTTGGCGACGTTGAGCAGCGCGTTGACGGGCTTGGCGAAGCGCGCGACGGCGGCCGTCACCTCGCCCGGTGCGAGGGACGGCTCGATGCAGTTGAGCCGGCGCACGATGCGCAGCACCTGCGAAAAGTGCGACGCCTTGATGGTCTCGCCGAGCTCCGCGCGCATGGCGTCGAGCTTGAGCCACGGCATCTGCTGCGCGTCGCCGGGCGGCAGCGTCGGCAGGTGGTTGTACTTGGACAGGAGGCGCGCCAGCTGGATGTGCAGGTCATTGAACTGCGGCGTCCGCGAAAAGTAGGACGGCGTCACGGGCACGGCGCGCGCGTGCTTGACACTGAGATGCGGGATATGAATCAACTCGAGCTGCTTCTTGAGGTCGTCGGTGTTAAATACCGACGTCTCGCCGCTACCGTCCGTCGTCGTAGTCGTCGTCGTGGTTGCCAGGGTTCTGATGGCTAGGGGTTTCGAAGAAGCGGCCCGCGGGAGCCATTGCGATACCGAAACGGGCTTTTTGCACCGCAGTTGGCGCAGGCTGGAATTGAGGCTGGCCATTGCTGCGTCTTGACACGGAACACGTAGCGTAATTGTCGAGGTCGCCGGCCTGGGCTATCGAGTCCAAGACTTGTCGTTTGACGTTGCTCAAAAACCCTTTGTCGCCAGCCAAGAGCTTAGGCGCTCCCATCACGTGGAGATTAGATAGTAGGGACTTGCGGCCGGTGCGTTCGCAGCCACTCATTTAGCCATCGTTGCGTTGCTGTAGGAGCCACCGCACGCGGGGCTAAAATTATCCCACCATAAAAATTTCCTCAACCCGGCGGGTCTTCAGGGCAGCTTTTCCTCCTGGAAGTCTATCCATCTTCATTTCTCAACCACATCACCAGTCGTTGATATACATTCACAATGGCTTTCGGTACTCTCTTCGCCACTGAGGTAAGGCGACTTCCCCAGCTACCGTCTTTTTCTGTTTTATTTGCCCCCAGAACACCTCGCTGACAGCTGTCCTCTCTCAGGGCAACCCCCGCTCCATCGCCATCAAGGCCGTCGCCAAGGTCAATGGCCTCGAGCTCAAGGTCACCACCGTCGACCTGACTGCTCCTCGCACCGCTGAGCACCTGACTGGCAACCCTATGGGCCGTGTCCCTGCTTTCATCGGCGAGGACGGCTTCACTCTCCACGAGGCTGTCGCCATTGCCATCTACCGTACGTACCACAGAGTTTTCCTTGCACGCTCTCGCCCCCTCATCTCGCGGCCCAATTTGGGCTGCGGCCTTATGTGATGACTTAGCCTTTTATTATACAGTTATCCCTGTCTGAAAAATCTTTTTTTGTGTGGATATTGCCTAACTTCTGATATTCTTGCTTCCAATCTCTCTGTTTGCTCAGCACCTTTGCGTGGTACAAAAGCTAACATGAAACAGTCACTTCCCAGAACGAGAAGACCACTCTCCTCGGCAAGACCAAGCAGGAGTTAGCTTTTAATCTTCAATCGATGGGTAAAAACAAACACTGACCACTCGCAGCTATGCTTCCATCCTCAAGTGGATGTCCTACTTCAACGCCGACCTCCTCACCCCTCTCGGTGACCGGTACCTCCCCCTCCTCGGCCGTGCTCCCTACAACAAGCAGGCTGTTGAAGAGGCTGCCAAGGCCTCCGAGAAGGTCGTTGCCACCATTGAGAAGTACCTCATCAACAACACCTACCTCGTTGGTGAGCGTCTGACTCTGGCCGATCTCTTCTGCGCTGGCCTTATCAGCCGTGGCTTCGAGTTCTTCTACGACAAGCAGTGGCGCCAGGCTCACCCCGCTACCACTCGTTGGTACGAGACCATTATCAACCAGCCCATCTACTCCGACATTGTCGGCAAGGTTGAGCTCCTTGACAAGGTTGCCCTCCCCAACGTTGCCCCCAAGAAGGCTGAGGCTCCCAAGGCTGCCCCCGCCGCCGCCGCTGCCGCCGCTGCCCCTGCTGCCGCTGAGGATGCTCCCGCTCCCAAGCCCAAGCACCCCTGCGAGGCTCTCGGCAAGTCCAGCTTCGCTCTTGATGACCTCAAGCGCTTCTACTCCAACAACGACACCCCCGTCGCCATGAAGTACTTCTGGGAGACCGTTCCCTTCGATGAGTACTCCATCTGGAAGGTCGATTACAAGTACAACGACGAGCTCACCCTCACCTTCATGTCCAACAACCTGATTGGTGGCTTCAACACCCGTCTTGAGGGCTCTCGCAAGTACGTCTTCGGTACCGCCTCCGTCTACGGCGAGAACAACGACTCCGTCATCCAGGGTGCTTTCGTCATCCGTGGCCAGGAGTACGCTCCCGTCTTCGACGTCGCTCCCGACTACGAGAGCTACAGCTTCACCAAGCTGGACCCCAAGAAGGACGAGGACCGCGCCTTCGTCGAGGACAACTGGGGCTGGGAGAAGCCTGTCGTTGTCAACGGCAAGACTTACAAGCACGCCGACGGCAAGGTCTTCAAATAAACGATTTAATGAATGGGAAGGGTAATGAGGCATATGGATCATGGGTTGATGACTGGGAAATGAATTACGAGTTGCAGATGTGCTATTCATGAATGAAGCTAGCGCCTGCAATACTCTGGGAACGGATGGGAACGGATGGGAACGGATGGAAACGGATGGATACGGTTGGATACGGATGGGAACGGAAGGTTAAAATATATATGATCCAGGTGGACACAGTACATAGCAAAATCAAACCAAAGCATATACGCTATTGTACTTAACATTGGTTCCATCCGACCAGGTCATTTGGTGCAAGTTTAATGCTCGATAATGACGTGTAATCGCACGGAACGAATCGAAATATCTAGCATAACCATATTCGCTTCCTAGTTACCCGACCTGCTGCCTCTAGCATATAAGAACCGTAGCAGACATAAACTTACACACACGCATCGTCCGTTTTGAACTGTAATCTACCGCGAAAGGGTCCCGTTAAGATACATCTTTCGAAACGACTCGATCATGGCCTTCATCTCATAATGAGATTCCTAGAGTCAATCAGCAAGATGAATCACGAGCAAACTCCCAGCGATCAGGCTTCTCATACAGCGTTGAATTTATCCGTCTCTGCTTTCGCCTCGGCCGACCCGGGCTCAACACCAGCGCTCAGCTGCTGCTGCCCAAAGTTGGTCAAGTAAATGTCAAACGGGTTCTTCCCCTGCGGCGTCGACACGAGGTGTACCGCGACGAGCCGCCACCCAGTAGCGAAATGACGGCAGCGGGCGCGAGCTCAGTCACATCCTCCGTCTCCTTGGACCCGTCCTCGAGGGTGATAAGGCGGTGCCACTGGTTGGGCGACACCTGGGTGACGTTGGACTCGATAATCTGGGGGAAAACGTGGCTGTCGTTGAGCGTCTTGGCGTGCAGCGCGCGGTAGAACTGCGCGCTGGGGAGGTTGACGGGGGCGCCGGGCGGGTTGATGGGCACGGTGAAGACAGCGTACACGATGGAGGCGGCGAATGCGGAGGCGGCAGTGGCGTTTACCATGATGACGGTAGGAGATTGGTTATTTAGTGTAAAACAAGAGACAACACGTGGAAAGATGGAAACAATTTCTCAAGTTTTAGATGTGGTTTTCTGTTTTTATATCGCGTGCGAGGAGTAACGGGTTGTTGGTTTATAAGCAACGACATGCGGCTAGGTAGCTGTCGTCAAAGGCGCAAGGTTCAATATAACCTTCAGAGTTTGCAGCGATTTCCGAGGCTGCCGTGGTCGACTCTTTGACCGTCGTTTCCCACTCCACCTGCATATTGGCCGAAATAGAACATGGTTTGCTGAAAGGGAACCGCCGCGTAGGTTTCGATAATCCTGTCCACCAAGATGCAACAGTGTTGCGTCGCTGCATGCATACCGTCTCCATCACATGCTTGATCCGAGATGGGATTAAGGCTTCTTGACGTCTATGTGTTCATGCAATCGGATGGAACATCACCGAGACATGACAATTTGTATTCACTCCGTCGAATCTTTGCTTTCTTGAGAAATAATACTTATTTAGGGCCATTTTGTTGTGCGAATATAATTTGCACATTAGCTATGTTCACTACATGACCCTGTGCGGCGTCAAATCCAACATCGCTGGGCGCCTATCCAAAACCGGGCAGTTATATACAGAATTTGGCAATGAAATCCAAACACATGCTTCGTTTTTATAACTTGTATCCAGAATCCAGTTTGAACGGATTCTGCCGAATGTAACGGCTGATATCAGCCTGGTAAGAAAGCTCATTAATATAGTCGTGCACCTGCGGGAGCACAAACGGCTGCTCAGTCTCCCGGCCGCCGTACTCTGGAATCTGCAGCAGATTATGCGGCTCACTGCGCGCCTTTTCCGACGAATCGTCCACCAGCACCGTGTTGCTCTGGTCCCAGCGGCCGCCGCTCCGGACGTCGGGGTGCGCCGCCATGACGGTGCGGTTGGACCATAGCCTGGTGAGTCGCTTGTAGCACTGGACGCGGCTGTTGTAGTCGTCCAATGACAGACCGAAGCGGTCGCGGGCCCAGATGACACGGCACTGGTGGCGCTGCTCCGGCGTCAATAGGCTGGCGACCATGTTGTTGACGTTTTGCGGCCGTGCCGACGACCACACGGCGACGACAAAGTTGGACAGCAGGTAGTCCATGAAGACGCGGGCGTGCGGCCGCTCCACAAAGTGTGACGGCCGCTTCTTGTTCGGCCTGTGCAAGAGCGTGCCGTTCAGGTCCATGACGATGAGGATTCGGCGCGGGTTTGCAAGGCGGGATGGGGCGGCGAGTGCGCCGCGGAGGTAGGCTGCTGTAGGCTCAGGCACACCACCCGATGCCGAGCTGGGAACGGAGACTGGGTCCCGAGAAAAAGTCTGCTCCTCTATTGTGCACCTGATATCATTGTTAATAAAGCTCGCAATAACGAAAGAGTGGGATCAAGACTTACTCTGACGTCTCTGTGATTTGAATGACTTGAGCGACTTGTTTAGGCTCTGATGCCTTTACCGCTCTGGCCGTTTCCGCAGCTTCTCTTTCAGCCTTCTTTTGCTTCTTCGTCTTCTTCGGCTTCTTCGATTTCGGAGGTTTCACCTTGGCTTTTTCGTTTGTGCCAACCTCTGTTGTCGTCGAAGTGACCGCCTTTTTGCGATTCCTCCTCACTTTGGCTGAGACGTCTTTGGTCGTGTTTGCTGCACACTTTACCTTCTGATCGACCACAACCTCCACCGACTGCTGGCTCACGACCGTAACCTCCTGAGACGCCATCTCGTACTTAAAATCCCTGTATGGCAGTATTTTGATGCTAGTGGCATGGCTGTGATCCGCCGCAGCGCTATGGTTGAGACGCGCACCAAGGCACTCCGTGGCCGAGGGGGCTTTCGGCAAGTAGAACCACCGTGGCAGACGGGTAGTGACGAATCTGTGCAGAGGCGGCATGCAACAGAACCACCAGATATTACGTAGACCGACTCAAATATGATGCCTGTTTTTGTTGGTGCTTGGGGAGTGACGTTTGGCGAAAAGTCTTTGATCTTTGCGCAACCGGAAGTGATTTGAGATGAATTTACTTTAGCGCAATGGGAGGCCGTTCGAGGCGCTGAAGCCGCACCGCTTCAGTGGACACTGCCCCTCCACAGCGCTTTATCGATAGCGCCATTCCTTGAAGTTAGCGGCCAGTGACCCAAAAAAAATATTCCCAAGTTGCAGTTTCGCAACCGTTTTTCGTTCTGCAATATACACAATCACCGTCACCATGCCACCTAAAAGAAAAGTTCAATCCTTGGGATTGGATAGAAGAGTACGCGCTCGTCGCAATGAGAACTGGGAGGTCGAACCCGAGTCGGACAGCCAGCAATCGGACGATAATGCCTCCGAGGAAGATATTCGCCAACAAGATAGCGATGAAGAGCCGTCAGACGCAGAAGAAGATGATGAATCAGAGGTAATGGTTATTCAAAGGTCGCGACTATATAACTGAGTTTGACTAATAAGCAAATAGTCCGAATCTGAAGAAGAAGCGCCCCCCAAAGTCGATTTTTCCTCCGTATCGTTCGGTGCTCTAGCCCGCGCACAAGCATCTATGCCCGCAACAGGCCGACGAGCGAAAAAGAGCAAGAAGGACGACTCCGACCCCGACGAGGCACCGGCCATGACCCTCCGAGAACAGGCCGAAGCCCGTCGAAACAACAAAGACAAGAACGCCAAGCTGAGCCGCTCTTCCAAGCACGCACCGCAGGAGCAGTCGTCCAAGAAGCCCGTCTCGCGCCGCCGCGAGATCCTGGCAGACCCCCGCCGCAAGGCGCGCGACCCTCGCTTCGACCCCCTCATGGGCGAGGTCGACGAGGAGAAGTCGCGGCGGGCGTACGCCTTCCTCGACGAGTACCGGGACCGCGAGATGGCGGACCTGAAGACGCAGATCAAGACGACCAAGAGCCCCGCGGAGAAGGAGGCGCTGAAGCGGCAGCTGCTGTCGATGGAGTCCAAGAAGAAGGCGCAGAAGAAGAAGGACGAGGCGGACGGCCTGCTGCGCGACCACAGGAACAAGGAAAAGGAGCTGGTCGCGCAGGGCAAGCAGCCGTTCTACCTCAAGAAGAGCGAGCAGAAGAAGCAGCTGCTGACGAACCGCTTCGCGGATATGAGCAAGGGCCAGGTCGACCGCGCCATCGAGCGCAAGCGCAAGAAGGTCGCGGGCAAGGAGCGCAAGGAGCTGGACAGCCTGGTGAGGGTGAGAGACCGTCACTAGAAGGGAACTGGACGAAGTGTGTGGAAGAGTGTCGAATTAACAGGGCATATCATGATGAGAGAGATACCCAACGCTCCATGACTACCGAAATCTATAAATCTATATACATACAGAAGGCACGCGATGCCTTTTTCTTTACCTCGTTTTGTTCTTGTTACAAATGACTGTTGTACAAAATGTTCTTTCTGTTTTGTGCCGTTTTCGGCTTCTAAACGTAGCCAGACTTGGCTACCGCCTTTTCAAACATTTCTCGGCAGCGCACCTTGCTGCCCAGCTTGGCGCAGAGCAAGAAGGCGCCGCTCAGCTTGCGGTGCAGGCTGTACGTCTCCTCGGGGGGCGGCGCCAGGCGCTCGGTGAGCATGACGGGGATGAGGGCCTTGACGCGCTCGGTGATGGTCTGGTCGTGGAAGTCGTAGACCTCGGGCGCCGAGGCCAGGAACGGCTCCGCGAGCGTCAGCACCGACTGCGTGTGCGCGTCCACCATGGCCTTGCTCTCGTGGCCCGTCAGGTAGCCCAGGTCCTCCGACAGCCGCTTGACGCCGGCCCGGTCCGACCGCGAGGCCGCCGCCAGCAGCTGCACGTACTGCCGGACGAATTCCTCGGGGTACTCGCGCGAGGCGCCGAAGTCGAGCAGCTCGAGCTTGTTGCTGGCCGCGTTGTAGAGAAAGTTGGTCCAGTTGGGGTCCGTCTGCATGAAGCGGAACTCGGTAATCTCGCGCAGGCACAGGCGCAGGATCTGGGTGCCGATCCAGTCGCGCTGTTCTTGTGTAAAGGACTTGACGCGCGTGACGCCAACGCCGTCGAGGAAGTCCATGGTGAGCACGTGCTTGCCAGACGCCTCGGGATAGACAGTGGGTGCTTCAAAGACGTCTTGCTCGCCCGCGAGGAGCTCCTTGTACCGCTTGGCGCACACGGCCTCTCTTTCGTAGTCGCATTCCCAGCCCAGCTCTAGCCGGGCGTTATCAATGGTTTTGTTCAGGTAAAGACCCCTAGGGAGGAGCTTCGTGGCTGTGAGCAGAATGCTGAGGTTGTCCAGATCCGAGTTGATCGAGTCGGCGACGCCAGGGAACTGAATTTTGACCGCTACGCGGCGATCATTCGCTTTGAGCCGCGCCTTGTGCACCTGGCCAATGGAAGCTGCTGCAATGGGAGTCTCTTCGAATTCCGAGAAGAGCTCCCGCCACTCCGGTCCCAGGTTCGCCTTGAGAACTCGGTCACGCTGCCATGCGGGCATGTAGTCGGCGCGATCTTGCACGCGCTGCAGAACCTCTTGGATGGGGGCCGGCAGCATCTTCGAGTCTTGAAAGCTCATCATCTGCCCGAGCTTGAGTGCGGCGCCTCGCATGCGCGACAACTTCGCCACGAGACGTTCCATGTTTCCGCCGCTGAGCAGGACACTGCCCTGTCCGCCACCACCAAATGCTCTGCTCACACCCTCCGAGATGGCGCCACCAAACATACCAGCGGCCAGGCCGCCGTAGTTCCACAAACGACTCACCCGTGATGAGGGCACGCTCGATTCTCGTAACTTGTAAGCCGGCTTGGTGTCATCTTCTTCTACGGCTTCTGCAATGGCCTCAATGATGGGCTTTTCTGATGCTGGCACTGCGGATTCAACTGGCTTGGGCTCCTGAGATTTGACCGCTTGCGGCACAGCTGTCTCCTTGGACGGGGATGATTCTGCCTTTACGACGATAGGACCCTGGGGAATGGGAGGAGCGCTCCCCCAGTGCCGTAACGGGTGTTCCTTGGCCGGCCCGCCAGCCGAAGCTGCGGCCTGCTTGTGACGCTGCTTGCGCACCGAGTCCAGAATCTGCGACCCTCTTGTAGTATGAAATATGTTGACGTCGACATCGCTAGGGAGACCTAGATCTTCTGTATTGGGCTTCGCAGCAGCGTTGAACTCGCGCGACGCCTGCGCGTATCGGCTTTCCGTCGAGGGGCTCCCCGGCGCAAAGTTTGGTCGTGGTGCCGTGGCCGGCGGGGGCTCTGTACGGGGCGCATCGGTGTCGGTATTGCGAATCTCGGCCTTGATTGAGTTCAATTGGGTGCTGATCTGGTCCGAAACCTCGGCGCCCGCGGCCTCGGCCTTGTTCTTGAGGTTGACGACGGTCGCCGCGGCGCCACGGTAGTGCTGCAGCTGGCGGCCACGCAGGGCGACGTGCTTGCCGGCCACGGACCGTGAGGCGCTCAGCACCGCGGCCAGATCAATGGCCAGATCCGCGAACCTCATTTCGAGTATGTTGCGGTGGCGTAGGAGGTGTCCTCATCAAACGTGGTGACGTCGGAACTTTTTGGAGCTTTGCAGATGATAGCTTGCGACCAGTGGGCCCTAAAATGCAGGCCATGTGTATGCAGTTAAGCGATTCAGAGTGACGGCCAAAGTATGCACGCCTTAATAGTGAGGCTTAATTTGAAATGATTAAATCATGTAATCGTTAATTTATCTATTTACGTTTCGTTATATATACATGTTGGGTCTGCTAGCTGCGCTTGCTTGCAGGCTTCGTGACGTTCCTCAATGACGAGCTTCGCCGTAGCGGCGTTTCCTGCCATGATTGACCAAAGGAACTGCTTGGCGTATTTCCCTTCGGTGTTCCCATTGTGCTCCAAAGGCGCTGCGCGGCAGGGGTCAAGCCCGCCGATACTCGAGGGCTGCTTGGAAATTTAGGAACCTCTAGACGCTCGGAGCGGCCAGTAAACCCATTTCGAGACGACTCTCGTTTTGTCTTTGCTATTCGATCCACCATCTTCTCGTGTAAAATATCCTTCTTTCCACGCTCCTGTATTTTGAACGGATTGTTCGAGTCTCCGGGGCCAAGATCAATGATTGCCTCTTCTGCTGCTGGCTCATCATCGTCTTCATCGTCCACAAACGCATAGCCATTTACTCGCGGTGTTTCGCCTCCTGCCACACTGGAGAATGCGTCTGCCGCACGTGGCTTTCCGGCGATAGCATCTCGGATAGAGGACATTGTTGGTGAAGGCGGACGCTGAGGCACATGAGGCTGTGGGACTCGAGTGTTGGCATAGACAACTGCCTTGGGAGCCGATCTAGAGGCATCTGCGGCTGCCTGTGCAACAGTTTTTACACCGTCGTCAAGGCCCTTGGGTTGAAACATCAAACCATTCTGAGCTTCAGATTTCCAACCATCAGGGCGCGCAGGCCGATTATCGCTATCTTTGATAGCAAGCCTGTCACGCTTCATGAAGCCGTCGTCGACGAGCTTCCCGTCTTGCGCCAAACGATCTGTGACTGCCTTTTGAGCAATCATTTGCTTGGATGGCATTTTGTTGCCACGCCACAGCCACGCATACTTGTCGGCCTTTTTCTGGTTTTGTCTGTCGACCAGCTTGTAAAAGCTCTCATTATCCTCGCTGGTGTATGTTGCTTGAAATTTGGTGAGGCTCATGTTCGCGCCGAGGGCCGGTGGTTCCTCCACGGTCTGCGCCGTCACCACCGACATTGGTGTCTCGCCGGCATAGGAAAGTGGTGTTTTGCCGGCGTTGACAGGCGTTCGGGAGATTCCACGACCTCCTTTTTTCTTCAGTGTGTTAACATGGCGCAGTCGTGCACCGGCGCTTGATATCCAGGCTGGATCCTTTGAATCGAGGGCGTCCAAGTATTCTTGCTGTATTTCCGTCTCCAATAAACCGGGGAAGAAATCTCTCGCGATAATCTGAGAAAGAGCTTCAGTATAGCTATCTTCATCGAGCACCTTTCTCGGCCTCTTGATTTTCTTGACAGGCGGCGCCGGAGCCATCAGCTCCGTATCCTGTCGCTTGCGAATGAGGGCGTTGGATGAACTTGAATCGGCCATTTTGCTCAGAGTGACTGCCGGCAATTTTATCGAAAAGAAACCATACTTCAGATGATAAGAGAATATCCAAAAAGAAAACACGACAGTTAAATGCGATGCGGCTTCGCGACGGCAAGCAAGTGTTGAGTTTGCATGGTCATCCCATTCCTGCAGATGCTTCGAGGGCAGGCAGCGATATGCTTTTATCCGATATAACCCAAGATAGCGGCTGAGCTCGGGCGACACCAACACGCAGTGGCTCATGCAAGTTACAGTGGTGGCGTGGGTCGGGTTAGTGGCAAGCAGCGCCCGCAAACTCGCTGAAGAGCCCTGTGGCGTGTGATGTGGAACCTTCCAGGTCCCGCGGTTCGCCCCGCATGCAGCACTGCATGGAAGGGCTCGCTTTTGGTCAGTGGAAACATTTGACCTTGTCCATCTTCACAATTTCAGCTGGCGCATCTGTTGCGACGTCCATTCGGATCACCGTCTCGTACCCTCTACGACCTGCTTCAGTCGCACAAACTCGAATCGTTACGCAGCTTCCGAAAATCTTATCCCCGAGCACGTTGACTACCGATCTCCGAACCCGGCTTCCAATCCCGGCGGTAGTTGTACAAACCCCACGATGTCGCAAGCGGTCGATCTCAAGAACCAAGGCAACAAGGCCTTTGCCTCTGGTGATTTCCCTGCCGCCATAAAGCTCTACTCGCAGGCCATCGAGCTCAACGATCAGGAGCCTACTTTTTTCACCAACCGTGCCCAGGTATGCTTGTCACTTGATCTTGCGCATCGCCGTGGCGGCCTGATCGTGTGACTGACGTTTGGGCTCTCTATGCAGGCCTACATCAAAACAGAAGCCTTTGGCTATGCCATCATAGACGCAGGAAAGGCAATTGAGCTCAACCCAAAGCTTGTCAAGGTATGTGTAGCAGCTCATCATCCGCTATACGTCACTGACTGACCTCGCCGCAAGGCCTACTACCGCCGAGGTCTGGCCCGAACTGCCATCCTGCGCCCCAAGGAAGCCGTCGATGACTTTAAGGAATGCGTCCGACTCGACCCTGCCAATAAAGATGCACGCTTGAAGTTGGAGGATTGCAAGAAGATTGTGCGACAGCTGGCTTTCTACGCCGCCATTGAGGTTGGCGATGAGCCCTCAGCCGCAGAGGGTCTCGATGTTGCCTCCATGTTTGTCGAGGACGGTTATGACGGTGCTGAGCTCAAGGATGAAATGACACAGGAGTTCATCGACGACATGATTGAGAGATTCAAGAACGGCAAGAAGCTCGCCAAGAAATACGTCTACCAGATCCTCTTGGCCGTCAAGAAGATCATCTATGACGAGGCCACCATGGTTGAGATGAAGATCCCCGACGATGTTCAGCTGACTGTTTGCGGTGACACACACGGTAAATACATCTTGCGACTTGGATTAATCTTCTCTGCTAACTTTATCAGGTCAATACTTTGATCTTTTGGAGCTTTTCCGCAGAAACGGCACGCCCACCGACAAGCACTGGTACCTGTTTAACGGCGACTTTGTCGACCGTGGATCGTGGTCCTGCGAAATTGCCCTGCTACTTTATGCCTACAAGTGGCTGCGTCCCAACGGTTTCTTCCTGAACCGTGGTAACCACGAGACGGATGACATGAACAAGGTCTACGGCTTTGAAGGCGAATGCAAGGCCAAGTACAATGAGAGGTAAATTCACGCCATTAAATGCCAAAGGGAAATTTCTAATACTGTAACAGAATCTTCAAGCTCTTCTCTGAGAGTTTCTCTGCCCTGCCTCTCGCCACGCTTGTCGGTAGCAAGTACCTGGTTCTCCACGGCGGCCTGTTCTCCGACGACAAGGTTACCTTGGACGATATCCGCAAGCTCAACAGACACAACCAGAAGCAACCTGGCCAGTCTGGATTGATGATGGAGATGCTCTGGACCGATCCCCAGGAGGAGCAAGGTCGCGGCCCTAGCAAGCGTGGCGTCGGTATGCAGTTTGGTCCTGATATCACCAAGCGTTTCTGCGAGAACAACGGCCTCGAAGCCATTATCCGAAGCCACGAAGTCCGCATGGATGGATATGAAGTCCAACATGACGGCCGATGCATCACTGGTACGTAAACCGGTACTTTCCGAGTAACTCGACTAACTCTTTGCAGTTTTCTCTGCACCCAGATACTGTGACTCGACCGAGAACCGCGGTGCTTACATCAACATCCGCTCGGATTACAAGCTGCAGTATGAGCAGTTTGATGCCGTCCCCCACCCGGATATTCGCCCCATGGTACGTTGACGCTGAAAATTCCTGTCGATTCTGAAGCTGACTCTTCCCCAGGCTTATGCCAATAGCTCGCTCATGTCTTCGCTGATGTAAAGCCAGTGTGCGTGAGGAGTGAAAAGAACCAAAAAAAAAAAAAAAAAAAAAAA
>PHFE01000008.1:1035133-1055762 GCA_002796755.1 Paracorniculantispora psalliotae
TGGACAATGGCGGAGTTCTCAACGAATATTGTTTTCGGTTGGCGTGGAGTGGACATTTGGGATGATGTACATAGATACCAGGCACAGATGAGACGTATATATATACGATCGGACATGCATGCCCTCTGAACAAGCTCCAATGTTCAAATGCAACGTGCAAGTAGGGATCTTGGTGGGCGCCAGATGAAGGTGAATCGAATTGTAGCAGTCGAATGCAAGCTCTCAGTCTTGCCATAGCTTGGCCAGCTCTTCGTTGCCGACCATGCTGCCCAGCCAGTCGGAGCACTGCTTGATCCTCAGTAGGCATGGCGTGTCATCGTCCCCGACGCTGCCGCGGGACGCCGTCAAGGCCGCGGCGAAGGGCTTGACGTCGTCGCGCGGCATGCGCAGCCAGCAGTGGGTGCCCTCTACCTTGAGAATGTCGAGCGGGATGGCGGCGCCCGTGTGGCCCAGGTACTGCCGCAGCGCGGCCGTACAGTATGACCTCACGAAGAGCTCGTCGAGCGTGACGGCGCGGCTGCCGTCGGTGTGCAGCTCCAGATGGGCGTAGGCGAACTGCGGTGCCTTGATGGTGAATTCGTGGGCCATGGCCTGTGTTGGCATGCTTTTGTACGTCAATGAAGGTTGAAGAGTTGTGGAATAAGATAATAATAAAAAATAAGAAAGAAATTGACTGCTGTTTTGAGCGGGTATAATTATGCAGGTGTCGTTGTCATAAGTTGATACTGCAAAAAATGAAGCTTGGAGCAAAGATTATGCATTTATCGGGTCCGCTTTGCGCAGGTCGGCGCGCGCGCCCAAGACGTTTCGTCGCTCGTTCGCAACCTTGAATCAGCAGAAAACCAACACCACACCGCTCGGCGAACGCAACGACGACGAAAAACGAAATCAGGTGGCAGCAGACAACATCATAACCGAATTTCTTCCTCTCGAAACCATGTCTGCGTCCGCCAACTTTGTCACGCCAGGCCAGCAGCGCTACCTGCGCGCGTGCATGGTCTGCTCCATCGTCATGACCTACAGCGTGAGCTCTCCCTTCCACGAACACCCCATCCCGCGTCCGAAAGAACAATACCGAAAAAAAGAATTGAAAAAAGCGAATGCATCGAATCCTAACAATGCGCGGGGCGGAATTGAGAGAGATGGGGATATAACAAGTGCTAATGATGATCGCAGCGCTTCCGCGACGAGGGCTGCCCCAACTGCGACGAGTTCCTGCACCTCGCGGGCTCGCAGGACCAAATCGAGAGCTGCACGTCGCAGGTCTTTGAGGGCGTCATCACGCTCGCCGACCCGACCAAGTCGTGGGTCGCCAAGTGGCAGCGCCTTGACGGGTACGTGCCGGGCGTGTACGCGATCAAGGTGTCGGGCCAATTACCAGATGAGATTCGGTCGGCGCTGGAGGACGAGTACAGGATACAGTATATTCCGTGAGTTTTTCTTTCCCTTATGTCCCTATTCTTCTCGGGGAATCTCTTTATGGTAAAGGAGAGGGAATGTGCTAATTCATGATAGTCGCGATGGTACCGAGGCCGAGGCGGAATAGCGTCGACTGTACAATTTTGAGAGGATAAAGAAAGCGAAATCTGGATATTAGGCGCTCGAGGCGTTTGCTTTTATAATCATCAGGGCATTTACGAATAAAAAAGAGAAACAGTTTGCAGATGCAGAAGAATAGAATATGCTGCCATTCATGGTATCTAAAAACATGCCGTACGCCGTAGATATGCCGCCGTATTTCCCCCCATTGCTCCGTGAAATTAAATCAAATACTACCAGTATGCAGACCACACCCCTGATGTTAACTACTCCGTTGCTTTTTGAATGCGTTGCCAGAACTGCTCCCGTCGCGCGGGCGCTTATTGCGATCCATTTCCTGGCGCATGATGCGCTCCGCCTCGCTCATCTTCTTGGGCTGCTCAAATGCCGACGTCTTCTTGACACCGCCGCTGCTCAGCGCATTCTTTTTGGCCTGCGCAAAGACATTCTTCGCGGGCCCCTTGCCGGCGGCCTTGAAGGAGAAGCCGCTGGGCTTCTTCGTCTCCGCCGCTTCCACTGCTGGGGCCGGGATCTCGTCGCCTTCTGCCTTGCCGTCGCCCTTCTTGTCCGCTGCATCATCCGCCGCCTTGGCCTTGCTGCCGCCGCCAAACGACAGCGTAATCTTCTCGCCCTCTTGCCTCTTCAGCCCGCGCTCCTCCGCATCCTTGTCCGCGTCCGCGCCGCCCTCCCGCTCCGCAGCGTTGGCCTGCGCGCGCTTGATCTGCTCGCGGATCATGCGCTGCTCAATCTCCTCATCGCCCTGGTTCTGGGCCTCCTTGCGGCGGAGCGCCTCCTGCCGGCGCAGGGCGTCCGGCGAGTTGTCGATCCAGGTGATGTGGATGCCTTTATCATTCTCCTCGACGCGGCAGATGCCCTCTCGGCCGAGGTGCTTGGCGAACTCGGTCAGCGACGGCCACTTGGTGGCGTTCATGTGGATGTGCTCCTTGTTGGCAATGTACTCCTGGTAAAAGTGGTTGATTTGCACCTGCTTCTCGCCGTGGCCGGTCTTGAGCAGCTTGACGAAATCGGAGAGGAACATGTTGGAGAAGTCGTTGATGAACTTTTTGGGGTCCTCGCCGACGACGAGCATCTGTCGCACATGGCTCTCGGACTGCGTGTGCATCTTGAAGCCGTTGGCGTCGCGGCACTGCTTCTCGCATACTTGGCAGAACCATCGCAGCCGCTGCAGGCCTTTGGACTTGAGCTTGTTGTTGAGGTGCTTGACCGAGCCGGCCTCTGCCTTGGGCATGGTGGGCGATTCGTGGGGCGCAGGTCTGAGATTCGGCGTGGGATTGGGTCGCGACGGGTATGCGCTTTAACTTTCAAGTGTTTCGTGACAATTCGATTGCAGAGCTGTGGTTGTGGTTGCTTGAAAAGTTATTGGTGATGAAGAAGTACGTACCGAGTGGCTGCCGCAAAGTATCGCTGTAGGCAGCAGCCGCCCCGAAAAAAACCCGACATACAAAACTCGCCCCACGCCCATCGCCGCAACTTCATCTGTCAACATCGGCTGCAATTGCTACGGCTGCGCAATAACACTCTCTACAACTTCACGAAATATACATTTGCTTGATATAGAGGTGGCGAAACAAATCATAGCCCATCATGTCTGAACGAAAAGTCCTTCAGGTACGTCACCGCCACCACCATCGTCGTCCTCTCAAGATCAAGACTCATGCTAACACATTCTAGAAATACTACCCCGCGGATTTCGATCCTCGGGACCTCACCAAGCGCCGCGGCCCGAAGCAGACGGGCCCGCGTATCCAGACGGTGCGCTTGATGGCACCCTTTTCCATGCGGTGCCTGACGTGCGGCGAGTTCATCTACCGCGGGCGCAAGTTTAACTCGCGGAAAGTGACCGACCAGTCGCAAAAGTACCTCAACATTCAAATCTACTCCTTTCACATCAAGTGCACGCGGTGCAGCGCCGAGATTACGTTCCGCACGGACCCGCAGAACAACGACTACGCCATGGTGTCGGGCGGCGTGCGCAACATGGAACCCTGGCGCGACCGCGACACCGCCACCGAGAGCCTCGAGGCCCGCCTCGACCGGCTGGAGCGCGAGGAGGCCGAGGCCGCGGGCGAGGAAGCGGATGGCAAGAATGCCATGGAGGAGCTGGAGGCCAAGAACGCGGACGCAAGACGGGAGATGGCGGCTGCGGACGCACTAGACGAGATCCGCCAGCGAAACGCGCGCATTCACCGCTCGGAGAAGCAGGGCGTGGATTTCGCCGATGCGGTGGTGCGGGATGAGGATGAGGAGCGCGCCAGACAGGACGCGGAGGACGCGGAGGCGGCGCGCAGGGCGTTCGCTGGAGCGAAGCTGGGTGAGGACCTGGAGGTGCTGGGCGCGGTGGCGGAGGACGCGGCGGTGATGCCGGTGAAAAAGGCAGAGGCAGTAGCGGTGATGAGTGAGCCAACACCAGCGGCGGCGGCGCCGCCATCGTTCAAGAGGACGGTGAAGAAGAAGAAGGACCACTCGGCGTTGCTGGGCATCAAGAAGAAGACGCTGGTTTAAGGCGTCATTTGTTTACGACTTGACTGGGCTAGGAAGAAGACGTTATACCCACTATGAGGCGATCGGGTCCATGATTCCCGACGAATGTATGAAAGGTTGGCTTTTGATCAGGATGGTGTAATACGGCGTTTGGGGCACATAAATTGGAATGACTTATCACATTATCGTTTTGTTCGTTAGTTTTTTGTTCATAGTTGAACACTGTAATACTTTTACATTGTCAAGTTGCCAGTGGTATTTGCAATACGATTGCTTTAAAGAATCTATCTTCCTCATACAATATTGAAGTTGCATTTTTACTTCTGATTTGAAACATTGTGTAGGTTTACGAACATGTAAACGGCGCAATTTACCGAACAAACCATGCAATGTGAGTACAAGTTATTAAGTCTATCTAATATGTCCCTAACTCCAATGCCGATGCATATTATTGTATACAATAACCCAAAGCCAAAAGCCGCAAAACTTTCCTTCTCACCATAATTATTCAAACTTGGTTGTCAACGTTCTCTTGCCCGCCGCCAAATGATCCGCGTAATCCGTGCCCAGGAACCTGCCCTTCAGGTACCAGATCAGGATGCTAAAGATCTTGAAGCTGCCCATCTGTCCCGTCGCGCGGCTCCGGCCCAGCGTGATGCCAAACATGTCCTTGGTCGCCGGCTTGTACTCGGGCAGCGCCAGGCCGTCCAGGTGCCGCGGCAGCGCCGTAATCAGGTGCTTGGCCTGCGCGTCCGCCACCGCCGCGCGGTCGGCCTCGAGGCTGCCGCAGTCGCCCAGCACGAAAATATCATCGTACTCGTCCGCGCGCAGCGTCGTCGCCTGCCGCACGTAGCCCGCGGCGTCGAGCATGCGCGCCGGCGCAAACTGCGTGTTGGGCACGAGACCCAGCGCCGGCACGTACGCCTGCGTCGTCAGGCTGCGCTTGCTGCCGTCCGCGGCGGTGAGCTCGAGGATGGTATCTGCGCCCGATGTGGTGACGCCCGTCACTTTGGTGTTGGGGATGATGTCCACGTTGAGCTTGGCAATCTCGGCGCGCGTCTGCTTGCGCACCGAGGCCATGACGGGCGCCGCGAGCGGCAGCGCATCGCTGTGCACAAAGATGACCTTTTTGTGGCCGTGGCGCGCGTACTCGTAACCAAGCTCACCAACGGTTTCAACACCGGTGATGCCGCCGCCGGCGACGACAATCGTCTGGGCGGCCGCAATCTGCTCCTGCACGCGGTGCAGCGCGTCGAACGTCGCCTGCGTCGTGGCGAGCGCCTTCCAGGGCATGTCGTCGCGCGGCGCGGCGCCGGTCGCGATGACGAGCGTGTGGTACGGAATCGCACGGGGGCCTTTCTCGTCGTTGAGCTCGACCGTTACCGTCTTGGCGTCGGGGTCGAGGGTGCTCGCGCGGCCGAGGACGAATTCGAACTTGGCGGCGGGATACTCGGCAAAGGTGGGCTGCAGGGCAAACATGAACTTGTCGTCGGAGAACTGGCCGGGGACGACGGCGCGCGGCATGGCAATGGGCCAGACAAAGTGCGTGCTGGGGCTGACGACGATCATCTTGATGTCGTCGCGCTTGAGGACGGTCGACTTCATGGTCTGGCGGATGACGGCGGCGGCGGCGACGCCGGTGCCGAGGACGACGATTGTCTTCATGATGTTGTTGTATGTTGCGTTTATGTGTGGTGTTTATAGTTTATATGGGGCGTGAATTAGAGAAGTACCCAAGGAGAAAACGTGAAACTGTAACCCAAATATAGTTGTGAATGAGAAGCTCTTGTTGTGGATAGTGACATTGATAAATGTTGGGGAACGAGCTGGCTATATACTTGAAGTCGTCGCCATCGCGCGCGCCAGTCTCAAACTAACGAACCGAATCGCAACGACCCCGTCGGCCTACTTTTTCAGCTGAACCCACGCTAGGAAAAGTGGAAGAAGGATTTTTAATCTTATTCGCTTCACCCGCCGTCTTCTGCCATCAGTGCGGGAGCTTACCGAGCGCGCCCACTTACACCAGCGGTCAAATTTTTGCCGGCGCGCCGCCGTCTTCGGGGCGTTGCACAGGCCCGGGAGCAGCGGTTAGTGGATCAGAGCGCTATTCCAGCTTTGTTTAAATCTGCATTTCGGTGCATATGTAAACGTATAACGATACTCAAAGAGGTGCTTGATTCCCGCTATTTCATTTCCTCTGTAATAGCATCTTACAGTCCCTCGTTTAGAGATTCAACAACACATATTTCTTTTTTTTATCGTTGTTGTTCTTCTTTTGTTTCATAGTTAATGTCTTGCTGGCCAGCCAGCAGAAAAAACGCCAGTTTGGGACTCCCGCGCGCGATGAACTCATCGCTAGCGGTGCGGCATCGCTGGCCGGCAGCCAATCAGAGGGCCTGACGCGGACCCCGGGCCCTCGGGGCTGGTTGGCAAGTGGAGCTCCGCGCGGCGAGCACACGATCACTGCTGGCGGAGCGGAAAGAGTTGTGCCGTGTGGTATTATTAATGATTGGAAATGCATCTTCGTCTTCATCTTTTAGTCAAGATGACTGAAAGCTTTGAAATCGAAAATACGGATGACAGAGCAGTTTCCGTAAGTGGTTGCCTTTGTTCTGCATGTAAGTCCCAACAGGATATACTCTATTTCTATTCCCTTTTCGCATTTTGGTATATCGTTTCATTTTCTTTTCTATGGTTGCTTCAAAATATGGTATAGGACATGTGGAATTGAATCTCCGGGGAAACCATTAATCAAAAGACATGTAATAGTAAAAACAGGTCATTATCCCAATGCCAGTACCCTCCATCGTGTTCCATCACATACGCAACGCCGTTTCTAATGTCACACCCATCCGTACTCAATACCAACCAGCTCATTCGCCTGGATACTTGACCCATTCCGTATCCGGCCTTCCCTCTGGGTTATCGTCCGCAGCCACCTCTCCCTGACACTCATATCCCAATCGCTCCGGCACGCCTCTACTCTTCACATTCGCCACGTCGTGCACGATCCGCACACTCGGCGCGTGCATGTCAAACGCCTGCGCCGTCAGCATCCGCACCGCGCGCGTCGCGTACCCCCGTCCCGTGTGCCCGTCCGCGAGCCAGTAGCCCGCGTCCACGCCAGGGTGGTCCTCGCGCCTGCGCAAGCCGCAGGTGCCCACCACCTGTCCGCTCTCCGCCATCGTCACGGCGTAATCCCAGCCCTCATCTCTGTCCCAGCGCGCAGCGGTGCGCTGCGTGAAACCCACGGCCTCGTCGCGCGTGTAGGTCGGGTTGCGCGCCCACGGCATCCACTCGGCGAGACGCGCGCGCGAGGCCGAGATGATGGCGAACAGGGCGTCGGCGTCGGCGGCCGAGGGGCGCCAGCGCCGGATGGTGACGGTGCCGTCGGTGAGCGTCGAGGCGGGCGGCGCGCGGAGGGTCGGCGCGGGCGGGCAGATGGCGAGGTACGGATCATTCATGTCCGGCTCGGCGGGAGGCTCCGGCTCGTGAGGGATGTCTGCCATTGCGCGCTTCCCTTCTTCTTTGGTGATCTCTTTGTAAAATAATTGACTAATCAGACAATCGCCGAATTGGTTGGCGTTCTTAGATAAATGCTGAATGGGCTGGTTGAGAACGCGCGCTGGCTGGCCCGAGGTCAAAAGTTGCTGCGGGCCACGAACGGCGAGTGGAGCTGCGAATAGGCTGATTGCAGGTCCGTGAGGGCCGCGCGTTATTCGTAAGTTTTTAAGCTACAAAATCGATAATTTCAGGCAAAAGAACATAAGATTTGGGAATACAGATTGCATTTTAAGCATGGGGGGGATGCAGGGCTGGAGGCTGTGTTAGTCAGGCCACGGCCGCTTGTCGGCGTTCCATGACTCTATATCCAGTGAGTCAAGCGAGCTGAGACTGTGACTGTAGTTATCTACATTTTTTCCCGTACAATTGATGTTTGAACAGGGAGCGGATTTGTCCGTATGGTGGACTAAATTGAGAAGTTGCCGTTCATATCAATTCGATTTGGAGCCGTATGGATGCCGGTTCAGTCACTCAAGCCCAGTGGCGCTTGTGCACGTCATGGCATCATGGCAGCAACTGCGGCAGCAGTCCCAGAGACAGCTGCATTACGTCAACTTTATCTAGGCAGATGACTGACGAAACTCTACGATTGCACGTGCCATTGAACGATCCGGGGCAACGATGCAGTGACGGCGAGCTGGGCGCCGGGGGGCGTGCCTCACGAACCGCCTGGCGTCATTGTTCCGTCGACGTCAGCTCGTCCGGGGCAGCAATTTTGACTGTAGGCAGCTGCGACATGATGCAAGGACAATCAAATCAATGACCGTTTTGTTGCGCAAACCACGGAATCGTACAGAAGAAAAAGAGACCCTGAACCATCCCCTGCGTCATGCGATTGTGTTCTGTGGAGAGGACCCTGAGCCTGAAGCCGTTGACATCATGTCCATGTCGATGAATTACCACTGAAGAGAAATTATATTAGCAGTGCAGCGGTGTTGCGTTAGTGGCGCTGCAGCAGCTGGGGGCGTGTGGTGGTGGTGGTGTAATTGCATTTTGCCACTTGAAGACGCATGTATCCTGTACATGTGCTTTCCGGGAACAGCTCTCCAGGCAAGGGTCCAGAGAAATATTGGACATGATCAAGGTTGTAGTGCAACTGGATGATGAATTGGATTTTGCAAGGGTCCAGTATATCCGTCAACGTCCCGAGCAAATCAGGAGGCTACGATGTCGAGGACGCAGACGCATCCCCGTGATCGAAAGGGTCCTGTGTCCTGCGGGTTTGCGCCCCAAAAACCAAGGATTTAAGGTGGTTCGGCTATCTGCAGTGCCGCGACAAGTGGCCCCACAGGAAAAGGTGAAAGATGACGGGCACAAGAGAAAAGAGAGTCTTGAGCGCAAGCGCATCGAGAAAGCAGGTGACGGTAGCGCAGTGAGCGTCATTGGTGGCGACGAGTTTCACCAGGACAACCAGGTGAGCCAAAAGCCGTTCAGGGTCAGCCATTGAGTGGAGGCGAAAGAACAGTAGCCTCCCCGGAAGAGGCAAAATGGCAAAATGATGGTTGCAGGGTCCCCATGCTCGACTGATCAGCTTCCCAAGACGTGTTGGTGTGGTTGATTCAGGTGGCGCGAGGGCGGATTGTGTTGGCTGCTGTGATGTGATGCAAGTGGCGATAATGCAGAAAACGTCTTCCTCTGTTTCTCCTTCTCTCTCACTCCCACTCTTCCATCAGTGTGACGATGGTAGCAGCATTGCTGCACTGGGCTGCTTCTTGGATGTCGATGCAGGCAAACTGCCAGAGAAGGAAAAAGAAACGGAGATCAGAGGCAACTCTCTCCGTTTTAGATGGTAAAGTGGGTATCGGAGTGGAGGATGACCTCACCTGGCCAAGGATAGGACGGAGGCGTTCAGTTTTACTGGAGCCACAAACGTCACTGGCTGGGATGTGGTTTGGTGTGTGAGGGGAGCGTCATACAGCATTCCGTTTTCTGGCGACCGTCACATTACACGGCGTCCGTTTTGTGGATGGCGTGGACGTTGGACGCTTTGCTCCAAAGTAAATCCAGCCGCACAACTCATTAATTGTCTGTCGAGTCTGTTTGATGCGTTCATTCTTGTGGTTCTGCTTTCGATACTCCTGCGGCCGTTGCACATTTCTGTGGGAATTTCTCTCTTCATTCACTGGAGAACGTAAACGGGGTGGTTGCGGGAGTGTCTGCCCTCCCCCGTTGCCTGGACCGTATTGGCACAATGGCACGCATCACGATAGATGGCACTGGGGGTGTGAGATTTGTTTGTTAAAAACCATCTCAACGGGCCAGCCGTTGAACATGGCATTTCGCACAGGGCCATCATGGCAAAGTGGACTTTTGGCATGCACAAAGACGCTGTCGCGATCGGAATTTTGGTACACGATCAAATGGGAAATGAAGGTTCGCGGCCGAACAAGGCTTGTGGTGGGTGGGTTGAGGGGGATGGTACGGCGACTCCGCTACGGCCAAGGCGTGTCCGGTATGTACCTTAGCTTTTTTGTGCGCAAGAGGGTTGTGAGCCCCGCTGACGCACCGCCAAGCCCGAGTAAGAGGCCTCTCTGCGTTGCTACTGTGCCCTCTCTAGCTACACCAAGAAAAAAAAAAAAAGGGAATTGGTTTCCCACGATAGAGTGACAATGGCTGCGTCGCAGAATGCATATCCATCTTGGCGGAAATAATGAATAAAAATTAAAAAGACGCACTCACATCAACACAACCCACTCAAATGCGGCCATCCACTTGACCCCACAAAATGGCACATCAGCCAACCAGTGACATCATGGGGGGTTTTGCTAGTCTCCTGCACTGCCGATTATCATTACCAAGTCAGTTCGCTGGGTGTCTGTCTGTCCTTGCATCTCTTTCGTAGTTCAGTTTGAACGGTGCCGATCCTTCATTTCGCTGCCCGGATTTTTCTTGTCCAAGGTTCACGGTCTGGACGGGTCTGGAACCTGGGCGTGAAGAAAGATGGAGTTGACGTTGTCTGTTGTCCGTCCTGTACTCGCGTGTCGGCTTTCAACACAGGCGCACCGTTGCCAGTAAACTCAGCCTTCTCCTTTGCTACTTGGCAGTGTCTTGTGACGCTTTTCGTGGGCGGGCTGACATCTGACAAAGAACAGGTCGGCGTCGCCTGGTGTGAAACCATAATCGTAAACGCCGTCGCCGGCCAGGCCAATTAGGGGTCCTTTTTCTTTCCAATTTGCCCTTGCTTAGCTTTCTTGGCCATCGATTCCTGACACATACACCCCCCCGACGGCAAATACCTTGGCCCCTGAGTGGTAATCGTCGCAAATTCCCATCACAGGCCGCCCCAAATCCGGCTTTTTCCTGCGTCGGTGGCGTTGGACCCTGAGCTCATAACAAGTGGAGACATCCATGCCGATGCCTGCTGCACCGGGGGGAATGGCTGCCAGGGGGAGCCGCCATGTTTTACGCGGGGAGCCGTCAACAATGTTTCGCGGGAATACTGGGATAGATTCGGAATGGTCTCCAGTAAATGAAGCCAGCCTGCGCCGTGCATCATCGTCGTGCCTGGGTTTTTGGAGTCTATCACGCCTCAACTGCACCAGACCCACGGGTTACGCCATCGGTCAACGGGGGAGGGGTGGTGATGAGGGCCTAGACCAGATAGAATCTCCAGGGTCCAGCCGTTTCGGGAACACGGTTGACGCCGAGGGTGACTGGCATCTGTCTTGTTGTCCAATTATTGTGATGCTACTACATTTGCGAGCTGTTGTTGCCTTGATTTGCGTCGCACCGCAGGCCGGTTGTGTGTGCGTGCATGTACATGGTGTGTGCCGTGCTTCAGCCCCAAGGCTGATGACAAAACAGAAAGAACGTGGAATCGAAACTATCAAAAGTAAAAAGAGTCAGTTGTGTAAAGTTTGCTGGCAATCCCGACGTCGATTGACGAAGCAGTTGCTTGATGCGTTTATTTCACGCAGCGTCATATCTGCCGTCAGTGGGTTCTAGACTCATCGTCTCTCCCGGCACTGGCACACTGGCAGCCAGAAGCAAAACAGAGATCTGCCTGCCTCTGACGATTGCACCCCCGGCCGCGGAAGCAATCCAAGCTTTTTGGCGTGCCTTGTGTCGGGCTTGTTTTTTCTTTACTCGATTCTGCCGATTGTGCGTCTGCCGACAAGACAAAGTACTGGCGACTCGAGGAAACAGCCTGCGTCAGTGGTGTCCACCTCCCTCCCACACCCCCCTACCAGGCTCAGGCTACCACCCACCCACCGCCAAAAACGAAGCGGGGACATGCACCCACCAGGGCCACCACCGGGAAACCCAGCCCAGACGTGCATGCGCCCAGAATGCTCTGCCAATCTTCCTCTCCCACCGAGGACGAAAAGGCTGGGTCCAGGTCCAAGCCCCCAACTCTTTTTGCCTTTTGGCTCAATCCGCCTTGCTCGTCATTGGCCTGGGCCCTTTAGACCTTGCCTGCCTGCCCTCTTTCTGGTCAACATCGGCTTCTCGTGTTTCCTCTCACCCCCCCATCGTGCCCAGGCCCATCCATCCTCCTCTTCTTCAATCTTGATTTATAAAGACCCTGACGCCCCGCCCGTACCTTTTCACACTCCTCCTTCTTCTATTTCCCTCCATAATCATCACCAGACCATCACGCAATTCGCAAGCCTTCCTCATTAGCCTGTTTTCCTCTTATTCCAGACTCGCCTTATACACTACAACTATCAAACACGCGCAACTTTCGCCTACCACCTCACGCTCCGCCAGTTCCGCCCGAATCCTTTCGGCCGAACCAGACTCATCAACCACCAACCTCCAACAACCTCACAATCACACACATCCCGCCAACATGCCCGCCTCGCAAGAATCCATCGTCATGCCTTCCTCTTCTCCCCCCGTCAGCATCAGCAGCTACGCCCGCTTCATGCACGAGCACACCAAGCGCCAGATGGAGGCGTCGCAGTCCTCGGCGCCCCAGAGCTCCGGTAGCAGCCAGAGCTCGACGTCCAGCTCCATGAGCAACGGCGTCAGCAGTACCTAAACGATCTTGTTTCCCGTGGAGAGGGGTGGCCAGCGGTCGCTTGGAAGATGACTTCCATGGTGGCGCCCGCCACCTCCAAACGGTCGCACAATTTTGATACACGAAAAAAGCATGGCAAATGGGAGCTTTCAGGTTCACGCACACGCACATACACATCTGCCTCGTACTTTTTTTCTTCGACGTTTCGAGCTCTCAGAAAATACGCATGAGGCTTCTTTTCAACCAATCCATCTTTCGTCACCACGACGAAAAGTTGCACATTGGTCTGCAATTTCTTGCCATTAATCGTCACATTATCCGACAAAGCAGCGTCTGGAAACAGTGCTGCTCGTCCCTTTTTATGGCTCTCAAAAACATGTTTTTTTTTCTCGACACCACCTCTCAAGGCAGGTGCAACTTTTTTCATCAACGGCAGGGAATATTCGGGTTTGACAGCACGACTCCACATTCCCTGCCACTTTTTTTCTCGTCTTTTCATCTTTTTTATCACGAACGAAACGATACATGCAAATATGCAACGGCGTTGGGGTTGACTTTCGGTCAAGGTTGTCTTTTTATTATTACTATTCGAACGTTACTTTTTGGCGGTTTCAATGCTTGTTCGTTTTGGAATCCAAGCTTTAGCTCACAGGTGTCAAATTGGAGTAGCAAAGGAATCACAGTTGGGCTTTATATACCTGGTAACAAGGAAAGATACAACTGGTCTTCTTGCAAAATTGACATTTTATCCACCATATTAATGATTTCTGATGATTGTGACATGTATGCGATGTGGTCAATGCCAATGATCCGCCACTGGTGGCACAACGATGGAGTCGATATGTGACGTGGACAGGCCCGTTGCGCGATGGTTTCATCGTCAGTTGCGCCGAACGATCCCTTGCATGCCATTAGATCGCAAGGAGCAGGACAAATCAAGTATGTGGCACAAGCCACCAACTCTAGACAAGAAAATAAACAATAATATTATGGTGCAGGTACATACAACACTTACACAGGCAAAGGTGCGGCCCACAAGCAAATGACCCACTGTGCACATCGCGACAACAGCTTTGAACCTAGCATCTTGCATCTGTCGCGCAACCTCCCAGCCCTCCAACCGATACTCCAACCAAACAATCTCGCCATCGTACACACCTCACACGGACTGCCCATCGCGGCTTTTTCGATACAAGCTGCCCACGCAGCAATTGCGCGCATGGCCCGCGGCCTCTAGCGATAACGATCGAAACCGATTACCTGCCTCCAGTCGACATACCACCACCACCACCACCACCACCACCACCACCACCACCACCACAATGGACGGCCAGTCGTCGGCCGCCCGCGGCGCGCTGCAGGCGGCGGTCCAGTACTGGTCCGACTTTGTCGCGCGGTGCGTCGCGCAGCGCCTGCCCGGCGACCGCTTCCAGGACTTTGTGCAGCTCGTGCACGCCCGGCACCCGCTGCCGCCGGTGCTCGTCGCCGACTTCTTCCTGCGCCCGCAGCCGGCCAACCACGTCAGCCTCGACCCGCGCATCCCGCCGTACATTCAGGCGCTGACGCAGCTCGGCTACGTCGACGCGCCCTCGATCCTGCGCGTGCTCTACAAGTACTCGGCGCTGCACGCCCACGAGAAGCCCGAGGCGGCGGCGGCGGCGGCGGCGCTGCTGGGCAAGGACGGCGGTGAAGAGGAGAGTAAGGTGAAGGGGGAGGAGAAGGGTGCGAAAGAAGGGGCCAAGACGGTGCGCTGGAAGGACTCGTCGTGGGCGGAAGAGGTCATGTTCTACCACGTCATTCGCACCATGGTCGAGGGCACTGCTTTCACGGACAGTAAGGCTGGACTGGAGCTGGTGGTTGTCGTGTGTCAGTGGATGGAGCTGTTTATCCACGTGAGCGCGCTCTTCACCTCGGACATGATGGCAGAAAAGCACGACCGCCATGGCCGCGACGAGATGGAGACGGCGCGCGCGGCCTTTGTACCGCTGCTCCTGCGGTTGGTGGACAACCACGCCCTGCTTCGCATCATCAGCAAGCCGTTTGCCAAGGGTAAGATTGTCTCTAGGACGTGGGTATGGTTTGAAAGCTAACATGATACAGGTCTTCGAAAGCAATTGTCAGATAGTCTCGGCAACTTTATACAGAGCCTGCAACCTGTGCCTCCGTTTGTGGAGAGATTGGAGATTTTCCGCACACAGACGCTTGCGCAGCTAGATCCTGTTGACAAGAAGAAACAGGCTGCTAATGCGGTCATGGATGAGCTTCTTGATTCCACCGTGGGTCTGGACAACTTTGTCGTTGCCGAAATTCCCATCTCCAACTCGAGAGCTGGGCTCTACATATATCTAAATGCAGCAGTAAGTGCCGGCCGCTCTCATCTGCCACATTGCAGTATGCTAACGCGCAGAAGCTTGTCGGGCGTCCCGTGCTGGACGATGCCATGCTTTACGCATTCTTAAACAACAAGTACCAGGCCAACCAGCAAGCGAGTGCCGTCGACCTCATCGTCGCCTCGTTTGACCTGCTGGCCAACGCCGTCTTTCGCAACGAAGGACCAAAAGATGCCCATCTCCTGCGCTCATTCGTGGTCAACAAGCTGCCTCTCCTGCTGTGTCAGCTGTGCCACCCTGAATTCTCCGCCACCTCGGCCGAGTTCTGCATCACGGAAGCGCTCAACCGAGTCGACACGAGCATCTTCCCCACAGCGTCGCTCATGTTTGACGAGTCGCGGAACAACAATCCGTACACGGAAAGCGTGCGCGAGGAGTTTTGCGCGGCGTGCGCGCTGCATGGGCTGATAGAACGAGACCATGTTGATCGGATCCTGGGCGAGACGTCCATGTCGTATGATCCGTCGCTGGAAAAGGCGAACCGCGACAAGCTGGTCAACGACTGCCTGTCTGATTCTGGCAAGATTCAAAACATCATTTCACAACTAGACAAGGTGGATGGTAACGTGGGAGCTGTGGCGCATGCCATTGTAGAGGTACGTTTTCCTGTCAAAGATTGTCGTCAGATGCTAACTGGTGTAGTTGATTCGCCAACTCTGTATAAATAAGGATACTATGGCGTTGAAGCAGCTGTGCACACAACTTGCGCAGAAGCCTCAATCACTAGATATTATTCTCCTCTTCGACAAAGTAACGTCTGTTCTGGAGCCGCTCTGCAACCTCCTCGACAACTGGCGCTACGAGGAGGACCAGGGTGAATACCAGCCCGTGTACGAAGAATTCGGCGCCATTCTTTTGCTGGTCTTTGCATTTACCTACCGCTACAACCTGTCGCCGCTGGATATAGGAATCCAGTCGGCCGACTCGCACGTGGCGAAGATTATCACCAAGTCGCATATCCTGCGGCCGCTGGACGAGCTGAGCGAGCAGGAGTCCGGACATGTGACAGGATGGATCAACGGCCTCTTTGATAACGAAACTGGTGGCCTGGGAGACGACCTGATGTCCGGATGCCCGCCGCACGAGTTTTACCTGCTCGTGGCACCCATTTTCCAGAGCATCATCACCGCCTATACCTATGGCTACATTAATGATGAGAGCCTCAAAGGCGGTGTTGAATGTAAGTTGCCCGCCTTCAAGAACCAGTATGGTAATACGATGCTAACACTGCTAGACCTGGTTGACACGTTTCTGCTGCCGTCGCTCGTACCGGCCATCAGATTCCTGTGCGACTATATCTGGGTGGACCAGAAAGAGCAAAAGTCTATCGTCAAGGCGCTGCAGCTGCTGCTCACGCCGAGCTCCATCTCGGGCGAGGCCAGCACCGTGCTCTCGTCGGTGAAGAACCTCGTCGCGCAGCCTCTCGAGCACGCGCTGCGCACCTACCAGCGCCAGGACCCGCGCAACCAGGACATTGAGCCGCTGCTGCGGTCGCTCAAGGAGAGCCTGCCGCTGTCGCGGCGCACCGGCGGCGCCTCGCACCACGAGATGGAGTCGTGGGCGAGCACCTCGAGCAGCGGCCTCGCGGGCAGCCTCCGGCACACCCTCCAGGGCCTGGTCCAGTGGAGCCTGCAGCCTAACCTTGTCAACGTCATGCCCGCGTCGTACACGCACCGCCAGGTCCTGGCCGGCGTGCGCATCGTCGGCCCCAGCCGCCTGCTCCGCATCGTCATGGAGGAGATTCGGCAGCAGAGCGAGCTGGGCAACGCGAGCGTCGTCTACGACGTCGCGGCGGCCCTCATTGCCGCCACCGATTCAGCCAACGAGGCGCCGCCGCCGCCGTCGCCCGTGCGCAACCTGCTCGACGCGGCCGCTCCCGCGCCGCCCGCGCCGCCGCTGCGGCCGCAAGGCCTGCGGGACGCGCTCAAGACGGCGGCCGAGGGGTACAAGCGGCTGCAGAAGCACGACCCGTTCCTGGCCGAGGCGACGGTGCGCGTGCACCGCCGCGTGGAGATGCTCATGGTGATGCCGCAGGCGCCGGCGCTGCTGCCCACGGCGGACATGTCGCTGGACCTGAGCGGCGATGCGGCCATGGCCGCGGCGGCGGCGGCGGTGGTGGGCGGCGGCGGCGCGGATCCGATGGCGGTGGACGGGCTTGACACGACAGGGCTGGATATGGGCGGCTTGGGCGGCGACCTCGGGGGTGACTTGGACTTGTCCGGGGCCGGGGCGGACGCGGACCTGTTTGGCGGCTTGGACACGAGCATGGACATGTTTGACGGGTGGGACAGCATGGACATGGGCGTAAACTAGTGGTTGACCAGTGTCTATTACTAATTCTTGGGATTTTGTGTGTGTGTGTGTGTGTTGGGTGTTGGTGTTGAGGTTTGATTGTTTATAACATGTGCGGGTTTTTCTTTTTGGTTTACCATTATTATTTTTTTTGGAAAAGGACTGTTTAGAGAAAAACTGGATAAAGTTACAAGGATCAATAGCCATTTGTCCCACAAGGCCCGATGTCTTTGTTGCAGATGTTGTAGATGAGCTTCACCAGCGCATCCATCGTCTCATCTGCGTTCGACGAGGCTGCTGCGCGCCGGCCCCCGACTCAGGTACACGAATGAGAGAACTGTGGAAATAGCTGCCAGGTAGGTACCCGCTACCGAGACCTTCGGCCACGTTCTACGCTCCCCCACATGTAGCCTGTACTCAAATGCCACGCGACAAAAGAAGCCACCTTGCCACTAACAAGAAAAAAGGTCCGCCTTGGCTGGCAGAAAACCGCTAGTAATGGTAATAATAAAGCTGCTGCAGCTGAAGCTGAGCTAGGCTTGCTTAACTAGTTAGTTATTAGTTAACATGGTTAGGCTGTTGCTGAGTCGCGGCAGCCCGGCTTGCCGCTGTCAGGGTAGCTTGAGCTGCGGCGCGCCCCTGTAAAGCGGCCCGCCACCAGGGTTTCTCCAACTGGGGATTGTGTACTACTGCGCCGCCCAATTCCAGAAGATGCTTTCTCCTCCTCCCTTCCATCCTCGCCATCGCATCTCCTCCCATCTTCCCTTTTCTTCTTTTCTTGAGTAAAGGTTAAAGCGCGTTTGCTTTACATTTTTATCTCCTTGCTTCTCGTGTCTGCCCGCCATGTTCTTCAAGTCGTCTCTTCTCGCCCTCCTGGCTGTCCAGGTCTTTGGCGTCGCCGCCCAGGTACGCCGCTCCACGCCAGCGAAGCTCTCTGCGCTGCGCATTTGAGCTTCTGCGCAGCAATGTTACTTCATTCTCATCTTCTCCGTGCTAATTGACTCGTGCAGGATGCTGAGCCTGCTGCCCCCGCGGAGCTCAATGCCAAAATCTCTGCCACCTTCCCCGACGCCGACCTCATCGGCCTGCGCCTCGTCAACGGCAAGCCGACCCGCGCCGTCCTCGAGGTCACCAACAATGAGGACGGCCCCATCCAGGTTGCCTTCGTCTCTGGCACCCTGTCCACAACCAAGGAGCTGCCCGAGGACGCGCCGCTCTACCAGAGTATCCTGCACAACATGACCGCCTCGCAGTACAACCTCCCCGTCGCCGCCGGCGAGACCGCCCAGGTCCCCTTTGCCTTTGCCATTGACATGCAGCCCCAGGACGTCCGCGTCCAGCTCATGACAGTCGTCACCAGCAGCAAGGGTGGCATCTACCCCATCAACGCCTACAACGGCACCGCCACCATTGTCGAGGCGCCCACCAGTTTCCTTGACCCCCAGATGTAAGCAGATTTGCGCGGCGCTGCTCTGCGCACACTCAATTGTGAAATCTCGTGTGCTGACCGTTTCAGCATCTTCCTCTACCTCGTCCTCACTGCCGCTTTCGCCGGTACTCTCTACTTTGTCTACAAGACCTGGATCGAGGCCCTCTTCCCTCCTACCAAGAAGGCTCCCCGCACTCCCCGCAAGGTCAGCAAGAAGGTCGAACCCGAGGTCGCCGATTCCACCGCTACTGCTACCGGCAGCATCGACTCAAGCTGGATTCCCGAGCACCACATTGCCCGTCCCGCTGGCAAGCGTTCCAAGTCTGGCACTCCCAAGGCCAAATAAGTTGGCGGTATGCGAAGGGGAGGGAGTTTTGCGGCACGAAGCTCGCCATGCGCTCAGAATTAAAGAGCTGAGCTGCAGGTTGGCCAATGTCCGTGCCAATTCATGTCAGCCTGACTTGCAAAGTACAGGCCGAGAGGTCGTTGCAGGAGGGCTCGAAAATGATAATGACTGGGGTAGTGTGTAGGATTAGAAAAGCAACACCTGTCCAAGAGATCACTCATAATAATGGTTTGAATTGAGCTATAATTGAAATGCCCAGATTTGTGTCCCTGCGAAAATCGTGCTGTAAATGAGATAGACCAGCGTTTACGCCATTGAATTTGGTTCGTTGGACCTCCTTCCCCAAGCAAGCCTTGCCGCTGAAATGGCAGTCACGACCTGGACACACGTCTATATCTGGAAGACAATTCAGGTATCCACGAACGCATTTCATACCTCTACAGGATACCGAACGAAATTATTTGCTTTAGCTTTATTTTCATTGTTCTTACTTTAACCGCGCTGCTCATTACTCCCACGCCCAGTCAAGGTCACTGCCACCCAGAGCAACCCATTCACAATGTCCGGTGTTCTCGTCAGCGAAGGTATGCCCGACCCGATACTAGATCCATGTGTGCACTTAGAAACTCGCATGATTAATTTAACATCTCATCTTCTCCCGTCCTTTTAGACGCCATCTTCTGCCTCATTGTAGTCAGGCTGCTGCCCACGCTCGGAAACATCGTCGCCGTCCTCAGCCTCCTGGTCCACGACCGCCGTCTCGCCACGACGGGCCTCTGCGTCGCCTGGTCCATGATGATGACCCTCTGGGTCCTCAGCGTCCTCAACGCGTTCCTGCTCCTCTTCACGTTTGGCAAGATTGACGCGGGCGTCTGGGTCGTCATTGGCGCCAGCGCGGCCGCGGATGTGGTGCTGCACATCATGCAGATGCACATTAGCCGCGCGCTGCGGGCGACTAAGAAGCGGCCGTGCAGCTGCAGCGCAGCGCAGCAGCATGAATTGGAATCAAGGGGGCAGCAGACCAATGCAATCAGTTCTCCGCCGCCCAACTATGCCGCCCCAGCCAAGACAGCCTGATAGGTCTGCTTGTGAACGAATCGCTCCGAGTTGGGATAAACTACTGTTGTGAAATTCAGACTTTATACAAGAATTCATTGGTCGATGGAGCTGACATAGTGTCGTATAAATGCCCAGGATCAAACTTTCGTCGAACGAACCCCATTGCATGTCGAATAGAGACAGCGCCTCAGCTATGGAGAAGTACGCAGCACATTAACATTAAAGACTCTATACATACATTACTACAATAATGCCAAACCCTTTTACTTGTTTGACTCTGTCTCGTTCATTCCGTTCGTATTGTTGACATGATTGGTTGACAATATCTTACAAGTCATAGTTTCGCCACGTTGACATCGCGCTATAAAAATGCCTAATGAGAACAGGCCAAACCGCAGCACCAGCAATTATATACAAATGGTAAAAAGATGAAGCAAAAAACAAAAACATACAGCAGCCGGTGTTCGCTGGTCGTCACCGACCCAACTACTAATCTGCCGATTATCAGCTTGTCTATGGGAGAGCAGACGGGATCCCGAATTTTC
>PHFE01000008.1:1055821-1093190 GCA_002796755.1 Paracorniculantispora psalliotae
GGTCAGTGGGCAATATCACAATATGGCCAAGGAAGATGGTGTATTTCTTGAACAAGCAGTGATTCCATTCTCCTTGTGATAGTACATGGTTTATACACTGCAGCCCTACATTCGTTTACTCATTTTGTCGCGCGTCGGCAGCTTCCGCGGCCAGGTACGACATGACGGCCCTGTTCTTGAACCGGTCGTCGTCTGCCCCTGCGCTCCCGCCACCACTGCCCTCGCCCTCTTCCTGCACGTTGCCAAACAGACACTCCCACAAGTCGCCCTTGTCCACCATCTCCCCCGCCGTCCGGTCCTTGCTCATCAGCTTCGACAGCGCCGCGTGCTCCAGCTCCAGCGTGTTGGCCTCCTCGATGCTCGCGTCCAGCGGTTCCGCCTTCGACTTGCCGTTCCTCTTCCCGCTCCCTCCACCGCCGCCATCCGTCTCCGTCCGCGACCGACCCATGTGTGCCATGCGCCGCCGCACCGACAGGTTGTAGATGGACTCCTCGACGGTGCCCGAGACGAGGTACAGCCAGACGGTCGTCTCGTGCTGCTGGCCGATGCGGTCGACGCGCGCAATCGCCTGCAGCTCGAGCGCCGTGTGCAGCAGCGGCTCGCACAGGAACACGTGGCTGGCGTTGACGAGGTTGAGCCCGGACGAGTGCGCGCGCGCGTGCAGCAGGAAGCACTCGACTGCCGGGTCACTCTTGAAGCGCGCGATGCCGTCGGCCTCGTCAATGGACGCGTAGCCGATGCGGAACCGGCGAAAGGCGTTGTGCAGCACGGTGAGGAAGTCGCGGTACTGGGAGAAGATGATGGACTTGGCACCCGGGTCCGACTCGCGCAGCCACAGCAGGTGGCGCACCAGCGTGTCGACCTTGGTCGTGAACGATGGCCCGTCGAGGTCAATGTTTTGGATCTCGGCGAGTTTGTCTGCGTTGAACTCGCTGTAGATGACGCCGTTTTGCAGCACGCCGTTGGTGTGCCGTTCCTGACGGGGCTTGTCCGGGCTGCCCTCGCTGAGAATCTGCAGCTGCTGCGGCTTCATGGCAATGTCGTGCAGCTGCTCGGGCTTGAGCTTCTTCTTGCAGACGGGACAGTTTCGATGCGACTTGTACCAAATCATCATGCATTCCTTGCAGAACTGGTGTCCGCATACCGTCAGCACGCCCGTCGCAAACGGCGCCTGGCAAATGACGCACATGCGCGGCTCGTTGGATTTGCTGCCAGGCCCACCCTCGCCGTTCTCTTTCAGGTTCAACAGATATCGGTGCTTGGCTTCACTGGAAAGAAACTTTCTCCGCGCATCTTGTTCCATCTTTTCCAGGCGTTCTTCTACTTGCTCTGTTTTCTCGCCGTCGAAAGGAAGCACGGCATCAGACACAACCTGTAGCTGGCGGTAGTATTCGAGACGAGCATTCAGGGCGTCCCTGAAACTTTCGATTTCTGCTTCAAGCGCCGTGGCGGCTTTGTTCTGTTCGCTCAGCATCAATTGTGTGCGTTTCAGGTGATCGGACACAATTTTGAGCTCCATAGCTTCGCGGTTGCTGCTAGGCGCATCTCGGTTCAGGCGGGTTTGTAAGCCTCGAAGTTCACCAATGCCGCCGCGCATGGAGATCTGGGAGCGATGGGGCTTTATTTGCTTCCTGATTTGGAGCAGTGCCAGCATCTTTTCTGGTGCAGGACCGAGGCCATCTTCGGCAAGTTTGATACTCGTCGCCGTCTCATGCTTAACAAGTTCGTTGGTCTGGCCAGATATAGCATCTTGTCGGTCGGCAATGACGCTCCGTAGCGCCTGGATGTAGACCATGAGATCGTCTTGGAATTTGGCAGAGTCCACAAGTTCTTCACCGGTAAACTCTATGTCGTCTTCTTCATCGAGCAATGGCCGCAAAAGTAGCTGCACCACTTGCTCACGCCATTCATCCATGATGTTGGCTTGTTCATTGAGCTCGCCATAGAGTACTTCCAGTCTGTCAACAACTCTGCCGCTTTCAATACCCTTTTCTGTTTTGACAATAAGTTCGGGAATTTCCACAAAGGTTTGATTGGTCGCCTTTTTCTTAATCTTAGTCATGTGGCGATTCGCTTTACGGTAACTCTCTTGTAAAATCTCCCGTCTCAAGATTTTAGCTGTTTCATAGCCATCGTCTTCCAACTTCTTCAGGCGCTGATACTCTTCCGAGTCTGGCTCAGTCATTTCAGCATTGTCGCGCATTTGAAAATTTGCGTTGGCGCAGAAGAAGACTGCCTTGTGGTGGATTTCCAACGCAGAACGTAGCCGTCGTTGTAGCTCCGATATCTTTCCTCTCGAGTCAACGACATCGTCACCGCTTTCTGAATCGGAATCGGAGTCATGAATGGTTTGGGCAGCAGGTTGGGGCTGTGATTCGTGGCTTTTCTTTGCCTCCTCGATGCCGGCAGCGAGGTTGGCTCTTGCCTCTTCAACACGTTTCGCCGTCTCCTCGTGCACTTCTTCCCAGATAGCGAGGGCCTCCTTCACTCTTGGGCTGTTCTCAAAGAGCTGGCCACGAGTCAACTTGGTTGACAAATAGGCCCTTTCCTCAACACGGATCGCAGCCTCGCTCTGCTCCAACATGGCATTGAGAACTTCTTCAATAGTCCGCAAGGGACGCTCTTTGTTATACCCAAGCAGACGTCGGCTATACACACCAACTTCCGGGTGCAGAGCTGTTTGGCGAAGTCTGTTCAGCCACGTGCGCATCTCCGTTTCATAATCCTCAGGGTCCCATTCATCCAGTAATGGGGCTCCTGCTAAACTCAACTGGCATTCTTCCGCCATATTATTGAATAAGCCTTGATAATGTTGTTCCTCGACAGCGCTGAACGGCATGCTAATAACATAGCGTTTTTGGGGTGGTAAAAGAATTTCATCGCGCACAAGAGCCTTTGTGTGCCGCAGTGCGAGAGATCGGAATAATTTCTGAAAGAGCGGCTTGTGGAAGGCAATGAGCGCATTCCAAACCTGATTTGCATAGCAATACGGGTGGTATCGCAGAAACAAAAGCAGTCCAAACAAATCCTTCACATCATCCTTCACAGGGGTTCCGGTGATACCCCATGCATTAACTCGAGGGATGAGTCGGGCAACAGAAGCTGCTTGGCTCACACCACTCTCAATCATTTGCGCTTCGTCAAGGCAGACTCGCCACCAAGATATCTGCACCAGAGGCGATTTAGGCCGTTTATAAGCCCTCTCGAATCGACGTGAGCGGTCGGGCGGGTCAGTAGCAAAATGAATCTCTTGGGATAAAACTGAATATGTTGTGATGACGACATCATACGACGCTAGTTCGGCCACGGCCTTGCTCTCTTCGTCGACTTCAAGTTTCCTGCATCCCTGATAATTGATGACTCTAAGAGACGGCGCGTGGCGTGCAATTTCTGCCATCCATTGTTGTCGCAGTGATTCAGGTGTAACGATAAGAGTCGCGTTTGTTCTCAGAAGTCCATCTGCGTCTTCTTTGTATATCGGCAAGTCGTGAGAGAAATCATCCCGTTCATTCAAAAGAATGAGTCCGATGATTTCCAAGGTCTTTCCAAGACCCATTTCTTCGGCCAAAATGCCGCCTTTCATGGCTCTGTCGGCAAGCTGGTAGGGGACTTTATTTCTCGTGACGACTTGGAGTACATCGCTCAGGTAAAAGGTATTGCCATCCGCATCCTTGACATCGCGAAAGGTGTCACAGTCCGCTGGCGTGGCTGAGTCCGGGATGCGCTCCACACCAGAAGCTGTGCATTTGGTACCCTCGCGATGCAAAAGCCATTTGAGTGTTCTTTTCTGGTAGGGGAACAGTGTTGCCTCTAATGAAGGAATTTCAATAGAAGCAGCCTCTGGATCCTCTTTGGGGGGGACATAGGCAGCCTCATAAAAGTCCAGAGGCGACCAAGCAGAGGCGCTGACTTCGGCATGTGGAAAGAAAGCATCGATAACATCTTGGCTCTCCTTGCGCTCGATATTTGTTCGCATGATATAGTATGGCGAGGGCGTCTCGTTCCACATTATGCCAAACGTGAAGGTGCAAGTCAGCATGCCTTGCGCGATCTCCAACCGGGCGTCCACCTTTGTCCACAATACTCCGTGTGCACTGCGCGCTGCTGTCTGGGAGAAAGTTTTGAAAATTTGGTCCATTTCTGGTCCAATATGATCATTTTGTATAAGGATGGCAAAATCCGGGAGGCCGAGAGTCTTGTTTCGGGCTCTCAGCCCAAGCAAGTTGCCACCATATCGAAAGGTGACGTGGGGTCCGATGTCGAGCTTAACGGAAACCTGGTCGTTCGTTTCGGGGGCAAGAATCGCGCGCACAAAGGCTACAGTACTCTTTCTGATACATATAGAGCTATCTGGGGGCGCTTCCGTCGTTTTGCGACGCTTCGCTGAGTTCCCACTTACACCATTAGGGATGTTCTGGTGATCGGAGCCGGACGGGAGGGCGAGAAGTGCATCGACAATTTCGGGAGAGAGGGCATCTGCGGGAGGCATCGAGCATCAGATTCGTGTTTTTGATCCAAGTATTCACACAACATGCAATAGCAACATACCATTAAACCCAAACTGGTTGTTCGCGGCCGCGTTCCAAATGGGCACTCTCGCGGCACGTTTCGGTCGCGCCATTGCGGAAGGCTACTCAACAAGTGATGCTCGAGCAAAAAGCTCGGGGTGAGATCATTGACGCATTTATAAGGATTTCTGTCGAGGCCCAATGAAAAACTCGGCGGTAATGGGTAATCGAGCGATGCAGCGCGGGTGGCGTCGCAAAGACGACCTGTCGTCAAGCATGGACAGTACTTCTGCCTGGTGGATCCACAACGTGCGCCTTGTCACGCAAGCAGTCCACACGATATGCGAACCAGATCGAGGCAACACAAATTAGGCAAGTTTTGATTCCGGTTTTCTTCGCAGATTATCAAACATGTGTCTTTCTTTTCCTTCCAAAGGCGGCTTGGGCATGAAACATGTCCAATGTGCCCAGTTGCCACTCACACGCGCGCAGTCGTTCTTCACCAGTAGTCATTTTGGTGAACCTTCATGGTTGCTTCGGGCCATAGTATTAAACTTGTCACAAGCTTCCATTCATCCAGAGCTCTGTGTGGTTAATTTCTTCCATTTTTATGGCTTCTTCTAATATTCTGACGCGAAGTTATTTCGGTCATTATCGTGAGCCATGAACTTGTTCACGCATGGTAGCCTCGCGGATGGCCCACTTTATATATCCAAGCCTCGCTTACCTAACGCTTCCCATTGGCGACAAATTTCGAGCTTCAACTACGCAGAGGAAGCCAGGCATTCTCCATTCCAGCCATCCGTGTACTACGGCGCATCCCAATCGACCAGGGGCGTCGAACTTTTTCTTCTATTTGAATCATTCACAGGTACGATAGCTGCAACATGGTCCGCCACAGCCCGTAGGCCAATTGCGTCTGCGACAGGCAAATCGCTAACCCCCTACCTCGATAGGCACCTCGAAAATGAGAGCCCAAAGTCTCTGGTCGTCCTTACGGCCACTCCTCTCGACACCGACGACAGGCGCACTCAGCAATCAAATTCGGTGTCTGCACAAGACGCGACCCGCTCCCGAGATCCCCGCGACCCGGCCCTTTGTCCCTGACGTCGAGACGTTCCTGAAGCTCATCGGCCGCGGAATGAGCAAGCACGCGAGCAAGTTCCCTACCTGGGAGTCTCTCTTCACCATGACGTCGCCCCAGCTCAAGGAGCTGGGCATCGAGCCCCCGCGCGCACGACGATACCTGATACAGTGGATGCAGCGCTACCGCAAGGGCGCGGTTGGCCCCGGCGGCGACTTCAAGTTTGTGCAGGATGGCGAGGCGCATCTTCGCGTGGCGACGCCACCGGGTGGCGCTGCAACTGATGCGCGATGGGTTGTCAACGTGCCTCAAGGCGAGGGAGTCGACTTGCAAAATATGAATCAGACGTTTCCCCGACCCAAGGGCTACTCTGTCCGCGGTCTGAAGACGATAGCGGGCAGCTTCGCCACTGAGCTTCCGGGCCAGGGCGGTGCCGTGGTCAAGATCACGGAGGGTATGTGGGAGCAAAAGCAAGGCAGAAAGATCGACGGCGGTGAACGCAGAAGAGCAGAGACGCGCTTTAAGAAGCGCTCAGCAGAGCGTCGCGCTGAGCGTGAAGCCGAACTCATGAAGCACCTGTAAATTATAGCAAAAGGGGAAGATGCCTGAGTTATTCGGCATAGGACACACCATACCTTGTACCAATTACATTGTCATATTATATTCCAATTCATGTTCTCTTACTATCGGCTGTGTCTTTCCATCATGTACAGTATGATACCGAGCCGTCTTTACGATCTCAACGCTTGTTACTTTTCTCGGTGAGCCTCATTGGCTTCTTGGTTTGGGAGGCTCGGTCTTTAGCGAAGTATAATCTCCGCGGATGCAGGCCTGCTGCCCCTGCATGATGGGCACACACTTCTAGCATCATGCAACCTGCACCAGCGTAGCATGCTGCAGTGTAACAGCTTGTTATCGAGCTGCGGACAACGACCCGCATGCAACGAGGATTACGATCTGCGGCTTTTGAGGGGTATTGTGCGGCTGTCAATTGTTTGCTAGGCACTCGGCGATGATCGGGTAGAGCTTCAGAGCTCTGGCAGGATTTTCCATTGCAGGATAATTCTCTGGATGACTGGCAGACGATTCAGAAATTAACATTACGTGACGGTGATACTCAACGTCCCTTTGCTTTTGTCTTTTCCTTTTGTCTTTTGCTTTTGTCTTTTCGCTCAGTCTTTTCTCGGATCGACTTCAAGTACAAGACGATGGGCGGGAGTCCACCAGATTTAATGCCCATTGACTTGCAGTAAACATTGTCCAAAAGGGTAGTTTCGTGTTTTCCGCGGGAAGTATGCACCGTTCGCCATGGAAATAGCCTGGAGATGCGTGGACATTGACACGACAGCCTCGTCGAGAATGTGTAAGCAATTACCAAGCATAGATCCCGGTTACGAGCAAGGTGTACTTGTCCCGATCGCAGTGCACGCCTCGCCCTCTTCGATGCATGTTGGTATTCGATTCATCTTCCGAGATCCGGCCATGTTCTACCAAGATTTCCGAGTGTTTTGTGCAGATGTGGGCATATCCCTGCCATTGATCGAAAGACGCCGGGACCCAGGTGCCGCTATTCGGGCCGTCTTGAAGCTGAAAGGGAGTGATCAGCGACGCATGTCTCGACATCTTATCAGGCTTGCATTTGAGTATATAATACGCACACAGATGGCACTGAACTCGAGTATTCAGTTCTATTGCCTTCCATCTCTTTTTGGAGACAACTGGCGAGGAAAAGTACCCGAATGGCCGAAGCCGCGAGGCCGGGGACACCCCGGCTAGCAGACTATGGTGCTGCACCTGCACGACTGTTTTCCTCCTATCGAATCGGGCCTCGTCAATTTTTTACTCTTCCAAGAATATCCTTCGCCCTCACTTCAAACGCGAGCTGATCATGAGACTCTGAAGGGAAGGGGTGGCTCCCACACCCCCCGCCGCGCCAGCCTCAAGGAACCGTAGGATTGCAATGTTCAGCTCAACCCACTTTCAATACTAGCAGGGCGAAGCGGCGCCGCCAGCCTCGTTCGGCATGAGATTCCGTTTGAGTAGGCTTGAGTGCGCCTCTTCGATTATTCTCACGCGGGTGGCTTCCTTGATTTTTGGTCCTTTTCCGAGCCACTTACAGGACGACCCGAGCGGAACGGGAGGGCGTGAAGTTCGTGTCCAGCCATATCAGCGGCCGCGCATGGCTGTTGGGATTGCCCCCCTTGTGAAGCTTCCACGTGTCAATGCGCCCTCTCGGCTTTTCCAATCGACGATGGCCTGGATGATAAGGAACTCATCTATGATGTGAACGGCGCTGGCGACACCGGCAGCAACCCCGGCGATTCCCCTGCTCCCCGGAGATGGCTTACTTGCTGCTGTCCTGAAAGTGATGCTCGGCGCTGATAGGAACATTGGCAATGGCGAATTACACTCCCCACCACCACCGCTTCTCGCATGACTTCATTCTGACGAGTATTGAGTGTGTAGTCGTTTAACTATTTTTCGTCGCATATCGGGAGCGGCCGTGGGGCAGGGGGCGTGCGCTCGAGGATATACTCGAGCGGCGTTAAGGCCGCCGCTCGCGTTGTATTGCCGTTTCGAAACTTGTGGCCGAAATTTCGAAGGAACAAAACGTCAACCAATGGATTGTGCAGCCTTATGCTTCAATGTGCGCTTATGGGCTCTCGGCCGATCCGACCAATTCGCCGAAGCGAATACAGCGCCGTCTCAAATTAGCAAGCTAAAGAGCTTGTAAAAGTTCCTTCGATGGCAAGCAACTCGTATATTTCTCAAGATCAAAAAAAATTACCCACTAGGCCCAGTCTCAAGATCGTCGCTACCAAGCTTCTTCTCTTCGCAAAGGCTGCGACATCATTCGCGCCAGGCGAATGATGCGCAGGCAAATGATGCCGCTTCATTTGGTCTTCATACGCATTTTTCTCTCTCATTGTCTTTGTGACATGCAATTAAAAGAAATTAAGAAACAATATTCCTTTAAAACATCTACGTCACACGGTAGCTCGCTGAACAGCACAACAATCCTTCCGACAGGCTCGAGAGGCTGCTCTCAACTGGGTAAGGCACAACTCCGTTTCTTCTTTCGTAGCCCGTATATTTCATAGTTAGACTAGAAAATTTCTCGTTTAAATTCAATTACATATCTCCGCGGTGTAGCAAGGCTAAGCACGGTGGGCGAAAACGCCTTGGAGTTGCCGGTCCGGTGTATTACCGCCCATGTTTGGGGTTGAAGAAGCCTGTCGACTGGTAAATGTATACACAATTTCGTCCGGACTTAGATCTAGCCACCGAATTTTACTCGGAATACTGCCCTATTGAGGCTGAACAGCGACGGATTCAGCTCTGGCCACGTTTGCTGCATCGCCACAGCTGAACGGACAGCTCCACATATCATGGCTTCTAGTGGCCGCTGAAAATAGCAGAAGAAAGAAGGAAGAACAGGGTAGGAAGGGGATAGTAAGAAAGTATTCTACTTTGCTGCGTGAGCGAATGCAAATCGAACAAAACTGGGTTGAAATGCTCAGTCACACTCAATTACCCTGGCCGCGCCGCGCAGTAAAGAAACAAGGGAAGATAGACTAGCAAAACCTTGCATATTTTACCGCCCATCTAAGAATTAATTAATTAATTATGAAAAGAAACTCTTGGTTTCGTTACTTTCATATTAGACGGCTGAAACCGAGTTTATGCTAATATTATGATCATGATCATGCCGCAGATGCGAGGTACCTCGAACGCAATGGCATGCTTGGCTTGTCGCGGGGCATTGTAGATGACCTTCAGATCTCGCCGACGCGAGTCTGCCACGTGCAAGATATATACTATTTACCTCTCGAAATTGTTTCTTATCAAATATCCGCCATGTGTTCGTCTTGGAAACCCGGGAATCGCACTGCATCTCAGCCAGCGGCACTCGCATCTCGAACCTAGGCCCGTACCTTGCTGACAGCAAGGTTACTTTGTCCTCATTCCAACTGTTATCGCTCTATCATATTTTTCATTATAAGAGAAATCCTCTGACATCAAGTAATCGATATTTCACTAAGATACCGGCAAGCAAATCAGATTCAGTTTCTCCTCTGTGCCTCGCTCAGCAGAGCATCTGCAACGCCTTGCGATCAGCCAATTTTACCATCGTACTGCAAGCACACCAGTGTTTTGTAGTGAGAGTCAAAATGTTGGAGATGGTGATTCTTATTGGTGTGATTGGCTCTCTCGTCTACGCGGCCATGTGAGTTGATCAACAATTTCAGCTGAACGGCCAGGATGGGGCCGCCCTCTGCCGTTCGGAAGAGGAGTCGCCTCCGCGCAGTGGGGGCTGCTTGGTGTGGCAGGAAAAATAAAATCCGGTGCAGAGACCGGGGATTTAAAAGCTAGTAAACTAGCTCGAAAGAGGCTCTCAAAACGCGAGGTGCAGGCGTCGGGTGAGAGGAGCAGATTGCACACCCAGGTGTGTAAGCCAGGGTGTAAGCCTCCCCCAGAGGTTCGAGCTGGCGGCGCGTGCAGCCAGGCGGTAGGAATCCTTTTGACTGCCGGTCCACTAGCGTAGACGTAACCATAAGCAGGGTTCTCGTTAAGGGGAAAAACTGTTTTTAGCTTCCGTCAAGCACGATTGCGTAACTATCACCGTTTAGGCGAACAAGAGCAGGCAGCCAGTCAGGCTCTGAGGAGCAGCCCCCACCGAAGAGCAACGCTAATGTGTGTACCATGGTTGGCAAGCTGAAAGCCTAGATTCAAGACCAGTCGCCATGTGCTCAATTTCGTTCAGTTTTTCGTTCAAAATTATTTGCAAAGGGCCCTACACAGTGCTGTTTTAGTACGATGTGCACACCTCTATATGCTACCTGGTTGCGACGCTAAGCCCAGGATGGGTCTTGACAACCGCGCCGCACTGGCACATGCTCGCGCAGTATACTCCAATAAGAAACGGCGCCAAACGGAACACCAAGTCGTACAGGCTCATCTTGTTAATCTGTTTCGCCGTTTTTAGCCGGCGCAGCCATCTGTCTTGTGAGAGAAGGTACAAACGTTGCGTCGTTCATTACAAATCGAGATTCAACATGTTTCACTATACAGTTGTCAATTGTTTTCCAGGATATTCGTTCTGTAGAGCTGTAAATTATATCTATATTAGATGTTGAACGCTAAAATGGGTATTCCTGTTCGCCAAGACCGGCGATCAGTTAGATTCCAGATAGTGCCCGCATTTGATCTTTGGCAGTGGCATCTCGGTAGAGCAATATGGTCTTGAAAAAGGGGGCCATCGGCATTGTAGCGTCGTTTCTCAGTTCCATTTTTTTTTTCGCAATATTTCATTCTCCACGAAGAGGCGCAAAGCGTGGTTGTCTGGTGGTTCTTCGTATTTCTCGTGTTTGGCAGGCAGGCAGACAGTCACATCATGGCGAAAGAGGCGGCCACGAGGCACACTTCTATACATCTCGTATATCCGATGATGTTCCTTGACTGGAAAACGGAGATGAAAATGTTCAGTTGCCTCTGGATGCCGCTCAACGTACAATATACATAGCTGCGATGGCCGCCCGTGTCCTGCACTGCAACTCCAGTCGCATGTAATTTATGCATTCCCAATCAATATACACTGAAATTAATAAAAACATTATTCGCAATATGAGGCTTTGGCAGTATCATCATGCGTGACAGTCTTGCATTTCCAGTCCAAATACCTGAAGCTAGTTGAGTTATTGATCAGCGTCCATCGCAGTGAGCCCAATCAACAGGGGGTGCGGAATAATAAGACGGTGTTCTCTTCACGGATGAATTTCAACGCAATTTAGCCGAATTTTGGCATAGTGCCTATTTTGTGACTGCTGGAGTATGTCGCCAGCAGAGCCAAAACAGGCATTCTGTCATGGATCGTCGCTATTTGCTAATACAGAGTCGTCCTAGAAAGGGCCATGACACATTTCTGTGCCGATATATCCTTTGGGATAGTATTTCCCCAGATACTCTCCCACTTCCCGTGGTTTCTAATACATGGACTCCTGCATCGGACCGCGGCGATGCGCCCGGTTGTCGTGGTAAGGCTGTGTAGACCCTGTCCCGTTGTGCCTCCGTGATGGCCTAGCTCAGCCATTGTAAGGCTTCTAATAAGACCCCATTACTTGAGATTTTTGTCACGCCCTTCTTAGCGTTGCTTTGCGTCGAAGCAGGGTGGTTGGTTCGCTTCGTGGGCACTCATCGTCATCTCCTCGCCTCCAAATACCCAGATTCGGCCCCCAGCCCACTGCAACGCCCAAAATCTAGACCAAAAAAAGAAATCGAACCAAGGCATGCGGTCCATTGCACTTTCTCGGCTCCACAAGTGTGTTACATGAGCCCTATAGGGGCTTCCATCCCGAGGCATTAGCCCGCATGCGCCATCAGCGAGCCCTGGCTCGCTGCGGTGCCGATTTTAACATCAGGCAGGGCCGATGCCCGTCGGTGAGCCAGGATTGTGCATCCTCAGCCTCTCCCGTTTTCCGTTTTCTTGTTTTTAAAAGGTATGGAACTGAAGGCCCTGATTCGTCATTTGGGGTTCAGCTGTCTCATTTCGCTGTAGCGCATCGTTGGTCAGTGCTCTACTACTCGGTGACATTTGACAGCCTGAACCTGCAGCTACGTAGGAATCTTGGCGGCTGGATATCGGCAGCAGTTCATTACTAAAAATACGTTTCGAGAGCGCTCCCAAGCTTTCGATCAAACTCTTTTGTTTCCATAACTGTATATATAAACATGAAAAGTGAGTAATAATTTGACGGCACAGTCATTAAGTCTAGTTGAGCACCTTGAGAATCTCGGGGCCGGGTACAAGAGCCAGGGCTGTGAGAATGTCGTCGCAAGTTGAGTGGCATCGCCTCAATTGCAGGACATCTGTTAGGTCTTACCGTAAATAATGGTCTAGTCGTTTAAAACTTTCCAACTTGGGAAAGCATAGCGATGTATATACCATCACCAATTCCTCCTCATGCGATCAATAGCGGATGTATCGGCACATGGCCGCGCTTCAAAATAGTCATCTTTCAACTGTTGGCGGATCTCAAATTAACTTATCCTGGAATTTGGTACACTAGCGTCAACCCCTGCACGGGGGCTGACCGTTTATTGCCTCTGCCTTCAATTGCTCCTGTACCTGGCATAGCAGGGAAGGATGGGCTGTAGCGCGGCTCCGTCGAGTTGCCTGAAAGGCAACTGGGACTTATGCACCACTGCAAATCCGCCTTTGCCAACGTCTCAGCCCACCAAGCTAAGCGTCTGCCCCATCTCAAACCGCACCCCTTCCCCTCCCCAGCAGGGTTTCTGGCACCGCAGGACGCAACATTCTCCGCTTGCCGACTGCCAGCAAATTTTCGCGGTGGTTCACGGCCCCAGCTGGACGCCCCTCCATCTTGTCTGTCTGCCGTCAGGTGTGTCTGTGGCCTGGCCATTCTGCCCTACGGGCCGAAATGCCCTTATTAGTCTGCCTAGTGTTCTCTTGGCCTGCCTGCAGATCCCTCTCCTCGTCAGAAGTGGAGGGAAGGGTGTGTCGTAGAATATTAATGGACTCGTTGACCCCCAAGCGTGCTTTTCCCCCGGTTATTCGAGATGGCGGGATGTTATTAGACAGCGGTAGTCGCTCCTCTCCAGCGACTGGCCTGCTCCTTACTTACACCTCCAAAGAAGCACACCACATTTAAATACTGCTTGGCCCATCATCTATTGTATTACGTTGTCGACTTACACCAGACTACACGTGCAGCTAAATTGAGTCAACTTTGCATTCGATATTGTGGCACAGTTCCTTCACAGGTCCCCGCTGCGACGCTGTCACATTCGCGCAGATATAATACAACATTTATCCCATGATTCCCACTGCCTTCAAGTACGAGGGCAGCCTACAAAAAAAATTCATGCACCTTATTTCCTCCCAATAACGACAAATTGTCTACTGGATTATACAGCAGCCAAACTTTATCCGAACTTCCCTCAAGCCACCACACTCGACTAGACACTGAGAACTACTGTTCGCACATCATGTCATCACGTATGTCAAGACATAACTCGCGGAGCTCCAGGAATTCTTCCTCTTCGACGAAGAAGACTGCACCCGGCGCCAAAGACTCGGACTGGGCCGACGTCACCGACCCTGAAGAGCGTCGACGCATTCAAAATCGCCTTGCGCAACGCAAATTTCGTAAGTCCTGAAGCTTCCTTGCTATAATAAGCACCAAATACTAATAAATATCTCGCGCTACAGGAGAAAAGGCCAGAGAAAACAAGGAAAAAGCAGAGCGCGACTCGCGAAACCTAGAACACGCTGGCAACAGCTACCGCATTCCCAGTGCCGTCGACATAATGGGCGAGAACACTCTCTCCGGTCTACCGTGGGGAAGCGTCAATCTGGGACATGTTGTTTCTCGAGGTCACGAGGCCGAGAGCAAGCGCAGCAGTGGCCGCAATACACACACTGGCGACGACAGCAGCAACCCGTCCAGTAACAACTATTCGCTTACTTCTTACGGCGCATCAATTCCACAGCCCATAACCTACATCACTGGCGTACCAGAAGATCAACCAATGGAGAATTCGCCATATTTTTACGGCATTGGCTCACCTCCAATGCCTGCTTTCTTTGGGCAATAATGACTTGGTACAGTATGACCACGAGAAACACGCCAAATATTACAATTGCTGACATATTCCTACAGTACATATAATATAGTTCGTTCGGCGTTCACGGTTAAAGGCGGAAAATCACAGCGAAGACTAAACAATGAAGACATGTCAGGCGTGCGCGGGGTTCGACAGTTAGGGCCTCGGGTAAATATTTCCGGTTCTGTTTTGAGAATACAATGCACTTCGAAGCGCATCCGTACTGTTTTTTTTTCCTACCATGTACAAGATTAGGTGTTTTTGGCCATGCATTCTGTGGTCCATCAAAAAATCACAAATTGGCTGATGCAATCAGAAACCGCGATGACTCTACGCCGACTTGGCGTGTGTGCTCTGACTTGCCATTCACGGCGGATAGCCAAATTCTGTCTCCTCGTCGTGCAGAGTGAACCCGATGTATACGTAGTCTTGGTCAGCTCCTCAGCCCTGTACCCCCAGCAGGCACAGAGAGTCGTCATCCTGCCCACGCATACCAAGGAACTGTCGCATGGCCATACAAAGCGGCTGCAAACAGTTCGGCGCAGCCATTACGACGTCAATTTTTTTTATTTAATTTTCTTTCAAGGCCGCCATGACCCCATGCAATTCCCCTAAAAACGATTTCAGACCCCAATCGTTGGCGAGGATAAGGCTGGGGCTAGGCTGTCCTCTAGCGCTGGGCCAGTCCATGTTTCTCACACCCCCACCACTAGACTTGATTAGCATACTCGGTAATTATTTTTATTTTTTTATTTTCTTCGTATAGCGACTAGAAGAATTTTTGCCAGTCAGCGGGAGCCCATGTCCTCAGGCGAAATAGGAAAACGGTACGACGAATAGCAGGGGTTATGGAAGGCCTTCCATGCAGGCTTCCACTCCTTCGTCGCTGGATTTAACCCACTCCACACATGGCACGAACGAATACTTCAACAGAGTACGATTGAGAGAGTATAGAAACAATCATTCATGAAAGATATGGCAATCCTTACGAAACCAGATTCGGGCCTCCTAGATATATATCATTACATGTAGTTATGGACTGCCACGGCCATATTTGGCAGCTCTGCCTCTGTAATATTAATGCTATCAATGACGTCTCCCACCTGTGAGGAGTTATGAGCGCAATACCCCGAGGCTGAAGCCGCTGTACAAGGCAGGTGGATCACGAGCAATGCAGCACCGCATGGGGCTGAGACGGGAAAGCTACTAAGGAAATTAGCCGACGACTGAGGAAGGGTCCGTCGGCAAAAGGCACATTGGTGAACAGCTGTAATTGACAGTATGAAGTTTGTTTGTTTGTTTTTTTTTGCTATGCGGGATACTTTTGGTGTCGGGTTTGGCTTGGACGCTGTAAACTCTGTTCAGAAAAAGGTTTTAAACAGATGGGAAGCAATTACAAAGGAAGCGCTGATGATATCCACACTGGGGAGCGAGGTTTGCAGTAAGACAGCGGCGATGGCTTGTATCATGCGGGACAGGCATCGGAGCTTTCCTTGCGCTACCGGGCTTTACAGCGATGACTCTCTTCGAACGATAACGCCTTGCTGGATACTGTATGACAGGCTTTCGCAGGCGATTTTAGAGTCATTGGCCAGTGTCAAGCAGCATCGTCAGGACAGCACGTAGGCAAATTATTGTTCGCCGTAGTTCATCTCGTACACGTGGCAATCTACCAGGATTTTGCATTTGTAATATGACAACTTTTGCGCCCTTTCGCATTTCAACGGCAATGATTGGACGTGATTTTGCCCGCGTTCGTCTAACAACGGTGGCAGCCCCTGGTTAGTGTCTCTTTGCAATCCAGATTTCTCAGCCGCGTAATCGACGATGCGTGTGCAATTTAGGTAATGTGACTCCCATATCCTTCCTACTTCTATTTTTATCGGGTCACCCCCCTGAAGCCCGCCACTCATCTGTCGAGTTTCCTCTGGTCTCTCGGTCTCAGCTCGCACTGGTGGCTCAAACTGGGCGGTCAGAGCCACGCCACAACTAGTCTGCCACTAGCTTCGTCCTTCTGCACCTCCACTGGTGTCGGGCGCGCCCAACCAACCGCTTGGTAGTTTGGCTGGGTGTGGTGGCTCATGCAGACATGCCTCGATGACATTATTTGCTGGTCGCTAGCTGGCATGCTACTGGGGAGGCTCTGTGTAGGGCCAGCTAAGGGCTCGCGAATGGATGAGGAAAGTTTAAAAGAGTGTAAGTAGGTGGTGATACAGGTCGAATAAGATTTTATAATGGAAGGAACGATCTGGAACTATTCTGAAAGATAATATTTAAATGCGACTGGCGTTCAATGTGACAGCCAGCGCGAGGCACGCGACGGGACATGAATTGAGCCAAACTGAGCATTCGGAATGGTTCCGTCTATGCCATTTATTTCCGAATAATTGTTACTGCAAGTCATCCGCCACATTTACAAGCTTATTCACTGTGTCAAGTAGGATTGCGGCCCTGCCGATTGGAGGTTGACTTGCAGCACGCCCGAGACAGCTGAAGCCAATCTCGCCACAAGTTTCATTTGTCTTCCATGTTATGCATACACAATGTTTGCCGGTAGTTATTCCGCGTTGGGCTTGGCGGCCTGTATCGGGACAAGGACCAGACGGCTTTGGCCAGGATGCATCTTGTTGCAGCCGGGTCGGCTAGCAGACATGACAAGAAACTGTAGAGGGTTGCCTTGCATAAGATGTAGGGAACAGTCCCGGGCGCTAAAGTTTGTGGCGTAGCAGGCAGAGTCGAACCATCGCTCGGGGCATAGCAGGCCGAAGCCGTATCTTGAATGCTATTCGTGAGTGGAAAGGGATGTTCAAGCGATGGAGAAAGTCTCCGTCCCGGCCGGCTTCCCGCGGCATCGGTGGACAAATTAGGCAAATTTTGAGGATCCGTTCCCTGACTTCAGGCTGGACCAGAAAGGAAATACCATTCGAGATGTTTCGGTCTTCAAGGTTAGCGCAACCTCCAGATACGCCCAAGCCATGTCAACCTGGTTTTACCCAAAAGGCCACTCTCAACGGCAAGGAATTTGACGCAGCCCGAATCACCTGGCGGGAGAGGGATGCCACGGTTTGTTTTTCTCCCGCTGCAGGCAAACATTGCTTGAAACAAGTTAACTAATTTACAGGCGGTGGTGGTCGGCACGGATTCACTCGCGCGTTGTCTCGTCGTTTCGCCCAATAACTTGGACATCAGTACAACACAGCGGGGCATATTTTCCACTCTTACACCTTGAATCCTGACCGTCAATCTGACAGTTTTTTGTGATGGTGATATACCCGCGCGGTCAGATGCTGTCACACGCCTTTGAGTCCTTTCCTGGGCCGCAGGAGCAACTCATTGTGACACGGTTCTCAACACAAAACCTGCTATACAGAGCACATTGGCTATCATCTCGGACTCGGCGCGGTGAGCGGCAATTCGCTTGATCCTCACCGTGTATTTTCACTTATAGCCTTGGAAGGGAGGTCTCTCAAGGCTCAGCGTCACCATGCTGTCAACGCGAAGAGCCCGGCGGGTCTCGAAGTTCATCGTCCCCTGAATGGCACCACTCCCAATAACAGTACTCTGCTCAAAGGAGGCACACACGCTGATAGCAATTGTCTCTATAAAATGGCGCCTGATCAGATTGGTATCGATTTATCCGCTGTCGTGGTACAGGCCGGAGATCGACCAAAGTGAGATGTCCCTCTGGGCATCGACAGTGTCAGCTACCACGTCTGCTCGCAGCAAGCCTACAAGTACGGTTTACTCGGGGACGACGATAACTACCTATACGACGCAACACAAAATCTGCAACGACAACAAATGCCTGCAACCATACTAGTATGGCGCATTGTTGTAAAGAGCGATTCCGAGAAGTGATGAATGAGCTCGAGCTGTTGGTTAGGCTGCTAGCGGACTGGCAGACCCTCGAAGGCCATTAAAACGTCCATTTACGAACTAATAAATGACTGGTTTACGACGGATGTCCTGCGCATGTGCAAATACCACAGTTAGTGGGGCGACAAGGCTTTGCAAATATTTACGACTCCGTAACGCCCCCTCCGCAACTTGGCTGTCCCGTCACCTGTCGTTTTCTGGGTCTGATTGCGACCGAATACTGTTTTCCTTCAACACCACAGCCATGAATCCTCGGCACCAAGAGCTCTTCCAAACGCTCATTGAGCTGTATACTCTTCAAATACAGCTCGGAAATATTCCGGCGACCTGGCTGAAAATTCCCGAGGATCCCGTCTTCAACAGAGATGCCGCTGTACAGGCTGGCTATACAGAGGAGGCCGTGAACGTCATGGCGGGCATGCCATATTTGAGCCGTGAGGGTAGCGGGTTTGAGATTTTTCCCAGCACTTGTGTAGAGCGCTACGTCGACGATCCACACCAGGATATAGTCTTTTACGAATGTCTCCGCGAACTCGATACAAATCCAGATGAGGAGGTCTACCTGCCGCCCAGCTTCCTCAAGATCACGAATCAAAATGTCTACGGACACACGTTCTTATATGACGCTGATACAGGTACGAGGCAAAGCTGTTTATGTTGGGCGATTCGGTTCTGACTGCTTATACAGCGCTTGTGCGAGAATGGCGGCCGTTTTATGATGGCATCGACAAGGACAACCAGGATTTTGATTCGCTCGCAGCCAGACCTCCCGCAGAAGCGTTTCGGGAATGGATCAACAGCTACCGGCAGCTGAAAGTCTTCAGATACAGCGACATATACGTATGCTGGCAGCCAGACACGCCGTTCCTCACACGGCCGCCCGTCGTTGCAGAGGCGGAAGAGAGCCTTCGGCAAGCGGAGCTGAAAATTCGAGACCTGTACCTACAGAACGGCTGGGATGTCAGCTCAAAGGAACAAGACGCTTTCAATTTGCAAACTTTTCTTGAGCAGCGCGACGCGCACAACGGGCAAGTCATCGACGCTCTGCGCGAAAAGATATCAGAAGCGTATAAGATAGCCGACGAGCAGAAGCGCCAGGAAGACCTGAGAAGGATCCCGTGAGCGGATCGTCCAAGGGGACTAGACAAATGTATACCATGATTCTTGCGCTACCAATCTCATTTCGGCCTCCTGCCTCAAGCTCTCAGTTATTCTCCCCTTCTAGAGTAACGCTTGTAGTTGCTCCATGTATCGAGATTTGTGGTCGAAACCTGCCCGCTTACACAGGACAATGGCCCGTAATTGTAAACCAAAACGCAGACGGCAACGCTGCCATTCCCGCCCATTTCCATGACTTTTGCCTCGATTCATGATGTACATTTACACATCTTGTAAATATTATTAACATTTTTCCCAAGGTAATACAGGCCGTATTATGTGTGTTCCTTGACAAGATCGCAGCGACTCCACCGCCTGGCAGAAAAGACCCAAATCACTTGCCCCACAGCTGCATCGTTGGGCGTCTTGGTGCAGGAAAAAAAGAATTGGGCTCCATGCTTGGTCTCATCAAGTTTTGCGCACCAGTCAACCATCTCATCACGCGCCGCATTTCTTTCGCAATTTTCAATCTGGGTTTGCGATTTCTCATTATAGTGTTGTGAAATTTCTTCACTCCGTATTCCTTAATTCGCTTTCTCCGCGGCACTGGACTCCAACTTCCCGGTATCCAGCAGGTACATTTCCACTGCACCGAGTTTCGCCATTTCTTATTTGCTAATTCTTTATTACTAGATATTCTTAGGAGACATTTATCAACTGCATGTTTCCTATTGGCCGTGAGTCTGATGAGTGCATTCGCCACACTTCGAGAAACAGCATCTTAAGCAATCATGGCCGGAACCAAGTTTAAGGCTTCGAAGAAGGCCGACGCCAAGGCCAAGCCAGGAGCCAAGCTCTCGACTGAAGAAATGGAGAAGATGGAGAAGAAGCGAGCCAAGTTTCTGGCCCGCTCCCAAGAGCTAGAGAAGGAGGCGCAGAAGCTGCTCGTCGAGGCCAAGAAGGCGGCCGACAAGTACGCAGAGCTAACAAGGATCTTGGAGGAAGCCAAGGAGGAGGACACTTCATCTGAAGATGATAGTTCCGACTCTGATTCCAGCTCGGATGGAGGCGCTGCCGTTTCTGCGTCCAAGTCCAAAGCCAGCAAAAAGACCAAAAAAGAAAAGTCCAAGCCAAAGCTCAAGAGGAAGCGTGAGGATTCCTCCGATGACGAAGATGGCACGAGCAGCAGCAGTAGCAGCAGCAGCAGTAGTAGTAGTAGTAGTAGCAGCAGCAGCAGCAGCAGCGACTCGGAGGACAGTGAGGTAGACCAAAAGGCAGCCAAGAAAAAGGCCAAGAAGGGCATCAAGAAGCAGCCCAAGGATAAGAAAAAGGCCAAAAAAGACAAGAAGAAGACGAAGAAGAGCAAGTCCCACGACACGGACAGCGACAGCGACAGCGACGACGACGACGAAATGACCGCGGGCGGCGCCGGCAAGCCGGAGAGCTGGCACGTCACCGACCTCGACGGCGGCTCCGCCCGCCAGAGCAAGTTCCTGCGGCTGCTGGGCGGCAAGAAGCAGGGCATGAGCCTGCCCAAGGATGCGGCGGGCGGCAAGGGCGCGGCGTCGGACTCGACGCGCGCGGAGAAGGATATTCAGCGCCAGTTCGAGGAGGGCATGAAGATGAAGAATGAGGGCGGCAGCCACCGCCGCGGTCTCGGATCGGGTGCGTGAAGGGGCAGCGCTCATCGTATGTTGAGCAGCAACGTGAGGATGCTCTCACCGCATGTACACATGTACACATATAGCAAGGCGTAACAATGATATTTCACTTTTTTGCATACTTGACCTAGCACGTTTACCAGCAGGCAAACAAGACTGAGTTATTCGCCCGAGAAAGCGATGCAACCACATTTGATTTACGCCACACGATAAATATAAACGTAAAAACAAAGAAATTTAATTTGTTCAAGTAGCTTCGCTTGTGGCTCTACTGCGCCGAATGTTTCCTGTAATACATAGCTGGCAGCACATGGTCAGTTCTCCTGCTCGACCTTGTTCCCAGCTCACAGTGCCGCGCGCTCTGCTCCCTGCCGCTGTTTGCCAGCTAGACAGAGAAGAGAGGTTACGGTACTGCAATTAAATAGCAACCCATTTTGTTTACCCGGTGGGCTGGTCACACCCTGCAAAGCTGCTGCGACGGCCTGGTATATTCCTCGACTCCTCGCATTTTCAGCCTGCAGCGCAGAACATGCCTCGCATCCTCTTGACACCTGGCCTCGACACAGTACGTTATCTATGCCCGAGTGCCCTGGTTGGAGTATATACGGTCATCGTTTACCGACCCCACCAGCTGGCGATGACCTCGAAGAATAGGCCACCAATAACGACGAAGGCGAGAAGAACTATTGAAGAAACGGCGTTAGTTCGCGTTATACATTATTGGGCTTTGCGGTCGACCAGGGTCCCATGGAGCTACATCCTCTTCGCCAAAAGGATGTGCCTTAGCCTCTCTTCAGCAGCCAGATTCACTTCACAGGCTTCCCCAGTTGCATGTTTATGACAATCAGGCAAGGACGCCAAAGTGACAAACTATATGCGTTGGGAGAATTGCACTGAGCAGATCATCTTAGGTTGGTCTGATCTCCAGCCCTGGAGTGTGCAAGCGAATGTGCACCAACCATGGCTGGCGGACCGACTGCCGAGATGAGATGCACAAACAGGCAGTGACAATTTCGCGAACAACGGAGCCGTTTTCGTTTTGTCGTGTACGTAGGGATATCGTGCGGCGCGAGGATCGACGGGGATTTTGTGTTCACGTACTAATCCAGAAGGGTGAGATGGTAGGCTTCTGGGAGACCTTTTCGCGCTTCTTGATCTGGTCGCCGGACTTGCCCATGCGGGCCTCCTGCTCCTTGGCGAATTTGGCGTTGCGACGACGCTGCTCGAGGGTTTGCGCCTGCACGAGGAAGATATTGCATTAGCCGGCGAACTTCCACGAACAGTGATCACTCAGATCGGACGAGCACCCCTGCTCTATGTTGCGCTGGAGTAAGACTCTCCACGCGACCTGAGCCGAAAAGCCGCCTGCAGGATCTGACGTACCATTTTGATTATATATGGATGTGATATGAAAAGGGTCGAGGAGGATCGGGTAGGGAGGAAGAAGTGTGGATTGTTTGTCGCGGTGAGAACAAAGGAGGGAAGGTGTTTTGGAATTTAAATTGACTTGGAGCCTCCTAGGTATGCGGGCGGGCGCGTGGATCTGAACAGATAACGTGCAGAAGTGTCGAAGGTATTGGAGTCGATGTGGTGTCCGGAGAATCGATTCGAATCGTCGGTATGACTGTTATCGCAATTGGCGCGCGAAAGAAGCAATCTGTTCTGTATGCGAAAGAAGATGGGAGTCAAAAGTTGGGGTCGTACGGGACATGTGTCGTCAATCTAGGGAGCCCACCCACTCAGAAAGGGAAGGTACCTGTAAAGCTGGCCCCTACGGCGGCGAGTTCCCCACAAAGCGCCGCACGGTGGGGGGGAAGACAGTTGTGGCGCTGCCTAACAAACTTCGCGCACCGCCACAGCTCGCGCTCTGAGAATAGCCTCCTAATTGGAACGGTCTTTACTCATCAGGTCTTGTGAACGGTGACCATTATATCGAGAATACTGTGTTGGTTCTTGTATCTCGCTTCGTTTCATTACTGAGGGTCTATAATATCCGAATTCTCAGTCGCCATAATGTTCTCGATACGTGCTGCGACGGTGGCTCGTCGCGTGCCCGTCCTGCGTCGCCAGCTTGTGCCTACGAGGACCTATGCCACAGAACAGTCCGCCAACCCTACGGTACGATCACATTCCCTAATTTCTCTGCTATCCCTTTCATTTAATGTTTTCGCCATTCCCGATGCGCGGTCCTGGTCGGTCCCGCGCAATGCCGACCCCTAAAGTCTTTCTAGCACCCTTTTTTGCCGTGCGCCTGGATTCGGGTGGGCGTCATGCTAACTGTCTAACCACAGGCGAGCTTCTACAAGACCTTTTCGCGACCCATAGCCAAGGTTATGATTCTGGCCGTTTTCACGTATCAGGTCGCGTACTGGACGTGGACGAAATTGGACGCGGACGAGGCGCGTGAGAAGATTGATGGTAAGCGACGTAGCCTACCCTGCATTTCGCCACAAACAGCAATGTGTCGACGCCTGCCGCTTGATATGCGATCAATTTTGCATCATTTGCTGACATTGTACTGATTAGGCGAGATTGAAGTATTGGAGAAAAAAGTAAACGAGTACAAGGAGTCTAAAGCGGCCGGCAAGACTGTTTCTAAGTAGTAAACTCAGAAAAGCCCTCACTCGTCATCTATGAAGACGCGTCGCGCAGATTCGCGACGACTGTAACTAAAATGTATAATACAAGAGCATACAATGAAAGCGAAAAACACCACCGAAGTGTTACAACATTCATACCATATGATCATCCTCTGCATGTATTACGATGTTGTATTCTCATGTGATATTAAACCTGTCAAATATAAAACTCCAGGCGCAATGCGATGCAAATCCCCAATCTAAATCATAATATACACAGCAAAGCCCTGCTTTCTGCGAATTCATAGCCAGAAGCGTCTAGTACAGCAACCTCATACCCAGCAGCACCATGCTGCACAGGAACGCCGTGCTGAATGCCACGCCCGCGGCGGCGCTCACGCGTGTGCGCGGTTCGCCTGGGTAGTTGCACGTCACCTCCCTGTTATCCGGGTCACGCTTTCCGTAGCTCGCGCTGAACTCGCGAAAATGCCGCAGCGGGCACGTAAACTTCAGCGCGGACGGGCAGCTCTGCACCACGTCGTAGCAGAGGTCGTCGCAGGGGAGCAGCTCCCTGTAAGGGCCCGGCGCGATCTTGTCGTCGATGAAGTTGTTGCGCGACGTGTTGAAAGCGGGCGCGCTGTACCGCGCGCGGTCTTCCTCGGAGAGCTGCGTCCCGTTGGGGAACGGCTGGCCGACGTTGCGCACGACGGAGTGCGGGCTGTCTTGGGCAAAGTCCTCGCACCGCGGCATGACGACGGTGCAGAGCCACTTCTTGTAGGCCCGGCGGCAGTCGTCGCAGTCTTTCATGAGAGAGTATTTCTTGGTCGACGGTGCCTCGCACTGCACTTGCATAAGTGCCTTTTCAAAATTCTGGTACATTTCCTTGGCATATTCGTCATACTTTTGCCCAAGGGTATCATCCTTGAACTGTTCAATATTGCCGGGAATAGCGTATTGTATATCGTCACAAAATTCAAGATCTGTCACCATCTTACAGCTCGTTCCTATTGACATGTTAGCAATATGCCTTGGTTTTCTGAAGGCGAGTAATAGTTACCTGATACAGTGTTGAAAGTGGTGGATGCATAAACTGTGCCTCCACCGCCCGCGATCCCCTCACCATCGCGCTTTGCGGCTGTCGTGTTTGGAGCTTTGACAATGAAGCCACGATACTCGGTCGTATCATTAAGTCCGGTGACAAAGAATTGCTGCTTCGGAAGACCACCAGGTCCTCGGGTTGTCATAGTCATATGGATTGGACTGATGGCGTCCTTCGCGCTCGGCGTTGTATATATTTGGGCATTGGTTTGAAGACCGCATCTGGAATGTCCTAGTCCGTGTAGTCGGGGGAAAAGTTCGTTGTCAATGTAAAACTCGTACAACTCTCCGTCTTCCATAATCTGTTTCGTTTCATCGGGGTCCGTCGTTAGGTTTTTGCTGACCAAAAGGGCCGAACTCGCATCGCTGTCCAGCCATAATAACTGGCCATCTTTGCTCTCGTATCGATGGTAGTAATCTTGAGTAGAAAAGGCCAGCTCAAAGAAGTACACTCCTTGATAGCTTGACGAAACATTTGGGGCTTGAATCGAGATAAATAAATCGTCGGTGAAGTTATAGTTTAGCATAATGGCGCCTTCTTCCAATGTTTTTCTCTGTATATTCGGCGTGTCCTGCATAGACATGTCAGGACACCCTAGTTGGCTCGAATTCGATATGAGCAATGTGAGCTGCGGAGATTCGATATCGGCCTTGTCGTCGCCCGGAACACGGTACGGTTGCAAGCATGTATTTGCGGATATAAAAATGGACTCCCTCTGTCCGCTCTGGCGCGCCGAGATAGAGCTAGAGTTTGTCATAGCTTCGGCGGAATCGAAATCGAGACTACGGCCATTCTTCGCGCTGTCTCTGGTGCCCGTAAAGACGGCAGCCTTTTTCAGCTGATAACAGGCCGCTTCCCCCGACTTCAGATTTGACTTGACAGGCATATTGTTGACGAGCGGCCCGATCACACTGGCTCTTCGGCCGAGGTAGCTGCTGTCGAATGGAGCAAAGCTGGGCTCGTAGGTGTCGCCGAACTGGAGATCGATATTGTAGTCGTCCGCGTCGTTTGCGCCGATATTCACGGGCAATTCTGCCGCAAGCGCGGTCGGCGAAAAGGCCAGCATGTATAGCATCGTAGATATCGTCGCGACCAGCGAGGCCGCCAGCCGCGACTGCGGGAGCCCGAAAAGCATGGTGGGCGGCCGCCAGCGGCTTCGAGGGAGGGTGAGGAGCAGAGAGCGAAGCGCGTTGGGCGATTAACGGCGGTAAAAGAACGATGTCTGGCAGATCATTGTGAACGTTCTGACCTTGCGACCGGTTTAGTTGGGAGAGAAGAGAGGGAAGGGTCGTGAGGAAGAGTCTGGCCGTTTCACAATGTGGATGACGGCTCTTCAGTTTAAGCTACGTGGGTCCGCGACGCGCAGCCTCGTAAAGCCCCTGAGGCAAGCTGCGACACTCTGCATAGTCTACCCCTCGGACATAGCATTGTCGTCCCATCATTAATTCGTGAAGAATGGCGTAAAATGGACAAAATTGACGTGTCCTGTGTATACGAGTGACTGCACGTGGCGGTACTATCGCAGACGTCACGACTTTAACATGAGCACACGCACGGACATCGCTAGTGTAATAGCGCGAATTGCAGAACCAGAGCATAAATTGATTTTCCATTATCTGGTGTCCACTCCATTTGAGAGCAAAGTACAGATTCATTTTACACATTTCCAATCATAAGGCTCTTGAATCATGCAGCAGCCTCTTCACTTTTACTCTCATCCATCATTGCTGCCGGGCATTACGGCATGTTCGCCAAGCTAAATGCGTCGGCAAGCGTTCGTAATCCTTGCACGCAGGTTGCGTTTTTTGACAGTGGTCCGGGAAGACAAGCCGAGTTGTGTATTTGCGACCATGCCTATAATTGCGAAATCCCTTTAATCGGCCTTGTTAACGGCGGCGTCAACCTTGGAGCGGAGGTTGGCGGAAGGAGAGCCAGCCTTGAAGTATCGGCTGAGGGTAGGGGCAAGGAAAGAGCGGAAGACGATCTCGGCACCACTAGAATCGCAGTCAGTATATGAATAAACTTTGGTAATCGGGAGGGGCCTTGCGCAACTAACCGGAACATGGGGAGAGACAGCCACAGCAGGAAAACAAACTTGAAGACAAAGTAGAAGGGGAACCAGTAGACGATGTTGAAGAAGCTCTCAACGACGCTGAAGAAAGCAAAGACAACCCAGTACTGTGATACGTTAGCAGGCATGATCTGGTAATGGCTGGTCGCAAGTTAGAGTGGGCGGCAAAAGAAGACATACAGTCAGCCACTGGGTGTCGTCTTCCTTGGTATCGGTGAAGAGAGCGGCAAGAGAGTAGTATCCGGGGATGACGAAGCCAGCAAAGTTGGTGAGAAGCTGGCCACCGAGGTTGAAGATGATGAGGAAGAAGTAGAGGGCGCCAACACCAATGACGGCATAGGCCTTGGGAACACCAGCCTGCCTCTCAAGGTTGTTGAGCGCGGGGTACTTGGACAGCTGCAGCACTGTGTTAGAAGTCCGAATTGGCGAATTGAGGATAGTAATCAGGTAATCTCACCTCTCGGTCGAGAGCGCCGAGGTAGTTCTGGGCCTTGTCCTGAGCGGAAGACATTTTTGCGGCTGGCGGGGTGGCCGGAGGTAGCTGCGTGGGAGAGCTTTTGGAGAGCTTCGCGGGTATTTGCTCGAGTCGAGTCGAGGTACGTAGCGGCGTAGCTAGGGTGCAGGTGAATCTGGGTGAGCGGATGCGACGATGTTGAAGCGAAGCAAAAGGAGGTTGTGGGAGCAAAAAGAGTAGCGTAAGTGGCTTGTTGCACGAATGGTGATGAAAGAAACCTAGGTAGGTACTGACGTGTGCTCAAGCAATCTTGGTTTGAAACCGGGCCTTGCAGGTGGGTGTGCGCACCAGCTATCTGGTGGCCGTGAGGTACTGCTGCAGGGGTAGTACAAGTGGCGAAGGTGCGGGTTTGGTGGCGGGAGCGAGTCACTATAGCGGGCGAGCTACAAGAGGGCTAGCAGAAACATTGCTTGTGATAATGTGGGTATTACGACGGTGGCCGCGGCTGAGCACAAGTGGCACGTCACACTACGAAGGCTTGGTGGAAGTTTATGTAGGTACCAGTAACCTGTAGGGGGGACTGGACGGGAGAAATCGTGCACAGTGTCTTGGCGGCGGGAAAGGTAAAGAGAACAAGTCGCTGAAGCGAGGTTTGCTTGGACGCAAAGAGAGGGGCAGGAGATAAAAACTTATAAGATGCTATGGTAGGACTTGGCGACGGCGGCGGCGGGCGGGATGGTGCCATACGATGCGAGCAAGGATGGCATTCGACGGACTTTACTTTAAAGCCTGGGACGACGGATAGCTGTTGCAGCTTCGGACGAGCTGATTATAATTGTACTGTAAGAGGTTTAGACGAGAATACCTCTACTAGTTGTTTACTTGGTCCCAATGTAGGCATTTGTTGTGGTGAACGAGGGCCAAAACAAAGCAGCCGTAATCAGCACTGTGCACCAAGAGGGATCTTGGCACACAAACACAGTGCGAGCAACTGCACCCGTCACAGCACATCCCCCACTCGCCCAGCATGGAATTTCGTCAAAATTAGATGGCCGCATTAGCCTGCTTACCTAACCGACCTCTTGTTTTGTTTGGACTCGTCCGGTGCCTTTGTTGCAGGCGCCCCACAAGCAGCAAGCCAGCCAGCCATTCGGCCCCAGCCCACCTGCTGCTCACTGTCCCACTCGCCGCTTCTGTGCTTTTTCTCCTCTCGTTGGCCTCGCAACAGAAAACAACCACAACAACAGCTGCAGTCGACGATATCTAACCTCCATCTGCGCGTCTAGACTGCCAGTGCACCCCTGCACGATCTTTCAAGCGCTGCAGACGCACTCATAATTCGGGTTTCTTTTTGCTTCGTCCTCGTCGCTGCCTCTGCTGCTGCTCGTATCCTGCCCGGGGCCGTGAAAAACAACAACCGGCCAATGTTTATTGCCCGACGCTAGCTTGTCTATACATCAACACAGCACATACGACGCCCCGACATGGATCAAGGTACGTTTTGCGCCTGCCATTCTCAATGCGACAGACTTGGTATCGCATCTGTTGAACGCAATCTAATATTTATTTCCTCCAGAATCCGCCGCAGCGCGCGCTGCTAAATCCCGGAAGCGAACGCAGTCACAGGCTTCCACTGCCTCCATCCACAGCGCCGCCACTCACAACATGGACGGCTCGGGATTCACTGATGCCTCCGGTATGTATGGAGGCCAATGGATACATAACGAGCATCCTCACGGCAAGGAAATGTCCGCTCCGCAGATGTCTCCCGAGGACATGATCCTCCAAGCCGCTACCCACATGCAGTCCGCCAACCATGAGTTCGCCATGGACAGCTCCATGGCTGCGCACATGCACCACATGGCGTACCAGCACCAGCACTCTCATGGCATGTCCAGACACCCTCTTCCTGCGGACCAGTTCGGCGCCAATGCCAGCTTTACCGAAGGCGACAGCCAGATGCTCGACCGAGACGACGGCGACGATGGCGACTCCATGGCCCTCGTCGCTGGTGTCCCCAAGCCTACCCGATCGAGTGCCAACAATGAACTGGAGATGCGACAACTCTTTAGTGCCAACAGACACCGAGGACTCCAGGACGTCGCTTCGGAGCTCCATGGCAATGAGCGCGGTCCCAACTCGGAAAGAACCCGCCAGGTTTTCGCCATGCTTTGGTAAGAACATTGATAGCAAGGATCATCAACCTCACTTGTACTAATCGAACTTTTAGGATCAACTCTGTTTGCACCAAGGGTAAGGGCTCTGTTCCCCGTGGCCGAGTGTACGCCAACTACGCCTCCCGCTGCGCCACCGAGAGAATTACGGTTCTGAACCCTGCGAGCTTCGGAAAGCTGGTCCGCGTCCTTTTCCCTGGCCTCAAGACTCGCCGTCTTGGTGTTCGTGGAGAGTCCAAGTACCACTATGTCAACTTTGCTCTTGCCGAGGACCAGGCCGACCTGGTTGAGCCCCCCCAGCCTCCTCGCGCTCTCTCCGAAGCTAAGAGCTTCTCTCAGAGCCAGAACCCGGTATCGCAGCCTTCGACCAGCACCAAGCGCGGACTTCCTTCGCCGCAGCCTGCGGATGAGGCACAAAAGAAGCAAGTCATTACACAGGTTGCCGACAGAACACACAGTCTGTACAACCAACCCGACCTTGCCAGCATTGACAACATGCAATCTACTTCTACCAAGACTCGCCTGGAACTCGAATTCCCTTCCATCGACTCGGACGATTTCGAACAGGCTGAGCCTCTTGGTCTCCCCAACATCGAGGCGTTTCTCCCTCAAGGAACAGACCCCGACGCCGCCAAATCTTTGTCTGCCCTGTACAGATCTCACTGCACCTCTCTTGTCGAATGTATTCGATACTGCCGAGAGAAGACTTTCTTCCATCTGTACACCTCCTTCCAGGGCACACTCACCATGCCCGTACAAAAGCTTTTTGGTCACGAAGCTCTTGCTCCTTGGATCGAAGGCTGCGACTACGTCCTGTATCAGCGCATGATGCGCATCATTTCGGGCCTGACTCTGCAGGTTGTGCCTAAGCCAGTCCTTGACACTCTCAGAAACATCTCCGAGCGACTTGTGCCTCACATTCGCGAATCTTTCCAGGGCCAACCGCAGCACGTTATTGGGGCCAAAGAGGCACCCGCTGCCCTCTTCGCTGGTCTGATCGACCGCGCTCTGCGTGTTAACTTGACAGCCCACGCTGCTGCTAACATGCTGTCCAACCCTGCCAACCGCGACCAGATGTACGTGGACTGGATTACCATGATTCGCGCTCGCAAGGTGGCTGAATGTGTTCCCACTCGCGGCATGGACGATGTTGTCGACCTGCTGGTTACTGAAATGCGGGATCTTTTGGATCCTGTCAACGTCCCTTGGGAAGTTGAAGTTCTTACCATCTACGGTGATGTAGCCACCCGCAACCCTCGTCAAGAGAATGAGGGCGGTGCTGCCTCCACGGGCCAGAACGTGCTTGACCGATGGGTAAACTTCTTGCGACTGCTGCCAACCAAATTCACATATGCTTCCCACGCTGATATTGTGTGGTGTGTTGAGCGCGTCGGCACAGCCGTGATGCGCGACTTGACGCTGTCGCAGGGCAAGAGCTTCGGCTCATGGTGGGTAACAAAGACCTGGGTGGACGAAATGACGTGCTTCATTGCGGAGCAAGGAGGTTTCATGAAGCAGAAGGCTTCGCCTATTGTTAACGCGGCCCCAAACGCTGAGGCAGCTGGCAAGGAAGCCAGCTGCCAGAACTCTCGATACAGCACCGCCAGCGAGGACTTGAACCTATCGCAATCACAACCGGGACGCGCGCCGTTCCCCCCACCGGCAAGCAACGGCAACAGCAAAACCAACGCATCTTCTCAACCGCCTGCCGACAACGATGCGCACGACGACAGTGGGATCGGTATCCGCACACCAGAAGAAGACTTTCCTATGCATAAATACACATTTGCGGAGTCTGAGGCCCCCGCTCTGATGGGAGCTGGTGAGCTGGCAGCTTGAGGCGGAATGTAACTAATATACGGTTGGCGCATGGTTTGGGCATTGAGGACGGCGTTTATGGTTGGTTGAATGGATGGTACAAATACCCCAACTATACATTTATAGGCAGGCGATTGGGACGATGACGGAAAGAGGGCACGAAGCTACATGACGGAGACGATGTGTGTCGACGGTTGTGGCATACAACGTCCTTCGAATGAAATGTTGGCGATATACCCTTGCGGCTTCGGGATAACTGTTTATTACCGGCGATCTGGATATTTGTTTTTCTTTTGGGAAGGAGTCTCATTGGTGGCTTTTTTTTATCTTCGGATGTCTATGTTTTTCGAAAGTATTTTTCTGTAATGATTGGAGGCATGGGAACTGGTCTATGGATCAGGCGTGGTTGATTGAATAACAAATAATTCCTCTTTTGGATGATTTAATTGTTTGTCTACAGTTGTGTATAGTCCGATCATAGGAATAAGAGAGCATGAGACATGACGTCAAAGAAGCGGTATGAACAAAAAAGTCCGTTGTTATTGTTATTGTTGTTTATTCCATTACATATTTAGATGCACATGGCAATAACATCCAAGACACTGTGGTTCGTAATAATAAAAAGCTGGCGCAAGGGAATGCGGACCGCAAATCGGTGAGTGAACCGTTCAAGGCGCTAGCCCTGCTCATTGGACCGATTATACAGGTCAAGCGGCACAATGGACGGGAACCGATATTTTTTTGATTGCGGTGTCAGTTGGGGAAAACAACAAACTGCCTCTTTGGGATATGTCTCGCATGCCGCAGTGAGACCTTGCGTGTTGGTGGAACCCGACGTCTTGGCCGGTTCGGTTACACGGGATAGATGTTTGTATGTTATAAATAAAATGGCAAGCAAGGGATAAAATATTAAATAAAAGAAAAACATATGAACATCATCAAGTAAGACCAAGTTGCGTGAAAGACGCCAGAACTTCAAGCGCAAGCTCAAAGTCTTGATGAAGCTGCAGTAGCGGGGTCATCCGCCATCATGCGGCGGGCTATCCTTGCAGCCTCTGCTCCATCGTCCAGTTCGTGGAACTTGAGCCCCAAGGAGAACATGAAAGACATGGCTTCGCCGTAGCGCCCCTGGATCCAGCGCAGCTCGGCCGGCGCAAAGTACGAGTTGCAGAGGAGCTTCTCTGGCGCGTCTTCGTCCCAGTCAACGTCGCTGCCGTCCCCTTCATCGTCGTCGTCGTCCTCTTCGTCGACTTTCTGAGTTTCCATGAGGTGCTCGGCCAGCACCGCCGCCGCCTCTCTGTCGTTGGGAATGTTGACGTTGAGATCCACGTTGAGCATGAAGGACTTGACGTCGTCGTGGTTGTCCTGGACCCATTGCAACACCTCCGGCTCAAAGTAGCTGTCGAGGAGCTGCATCTCTCGCTCCTCATCATCCAGGCCACAGCCATCCACATCTTCCTGAATGATAGGTACGTGTACGGCGCTGTCAGCGTTCATGTCGCCGCTGTCGGCGTCCATGTCGGCGTCCATGTCGGCGTCGCCGTCGTTATGCATCAGAGCCCGCATGATCTGCCATCCCTCTTCACGGTCCTCGTCCTTGAAGATACTCAAGCCGTGGCGCACGAGAAATTGGAATTCGCCGCCAAAGTTCCGTTTCAGCCACTGCTTCTCCTGCTCGTTCGGTCGCGCCGGTTGCAGCGCCGAATTCGACGGCCCGGGCGGCGCGTGAGCCACGTCGGTGCTGCCATTCAACCACTGCTCGTGCTGCTCGTCCGGCCAGCGGGCGTTGATGATATAGGAGACGTTGGGGTCAAAGGGGGAAGGACCGACCCGCGGGCCGACAGGCGGACCGCTGAGCCGCAGCTGGAAGCGACTGTTTATCCCGGGCTCAAAGTAACCGACCTCGGTGCCGTCCCCGCGGACGAGGCTGCCGTTGCTGCCAGGGGAGGAGTGAAACATGATGGTGATGTCTGATGACTGGGGCAAGCCGACAATATTGCAGATGGATGATGGCACGTGTAGGACATTCTGCAGCGCGATGGTGTTGTGCCCACGATGCGACGGGTTCGGCTTTGCCTTGACGGAGAGCAGGACGGTGCCGATGCCGATGACGGGCGCGCCGGGACCCCCGGTGAGGCCGGGACCAAGGGTTGAAGATATTGGCCTGTAGTCGTCGCCAAACCACGACCTGTCCTTAGCGACGCTAGAGTATCCGATTAGACGCAATACTTAATGCATGGAGGTCGTGAAACAGTGAACCTAGGGCAAGGAATGTAGGTGTAGAGGGGGAGTCCTCACTGAGTGTTGGAGGCAGTAGATATAATCCACGCCGGACAAGGTAAGGGCTCTGAAGACCGAGAGGGCCTGGCACGCGCGGGACGGCGACGACGGTTGAAAGAGCTCATCGTGTTGATCACGACGTAGGTGCCGAGTGCGGCTGGTCGACCCCGCAACGTCGACAACACATAATTTGTCCAGAGAGTGAGCAGCTTCAAAGGCGAAAGTTACCGTGTTTTATTTGTAGAAGCTTCTGGAAACCTGAACGGTCTTTGAAGTATATACACATTTTTATTTAGAACTTGTTGTTCCAGGTTGGCAAATGCTTTCGATTCTCGCTGAAACTACATAGCGCCCAGCTGTGCAAAGGCTTATAGATGACTTCTGTTGCTGTTATGAAACTATATAAGCATGTACATGACTAAAAAATACCACCGAAAAGAACATTTTAATCCCGCATCAATACGGAAATAATCTGCTGCGCCTTCTCACGATCCGCCGCCCTGGCCGCGCGCAGTCCCAACTTTGACATGAACGAGTGCGCACCGCCGTGATAGTCATTCATCCACGCAAACTCGTCGCTAGAGAGATGATACATGCGGAGCTTGGCGAAACCCGTAGTTTCGTTCTCGTCCCTATCGCTGTATTCGTACCGGGTCATGTCGAGGCGGTCTGCGAAAGGCGTGTTTTGAACCAGGGCCATGCTCGCGCGCGGGCTGGCCACGTCGACTGCTGCCGCGCGAGGATTCGGTGCACCCATGGTACCGTAGGAGCTGGGCACAGCGACTGGATCAAGAGGACTAGGAGCAGCGGGCGTCTGAGGAGGATTAACAGACCGCTTCGCCGGTGTGGCTACTGCGCCGTTCTGGTGAACTTCTTCAGTCTCTGCAACAGTCCTGGCCGTGGGCGCCTCCGAGGCTGTGCGGCGAGTCTTCCACGCGCGCTTCGCCGCTTCCAAGCGGTCACTCTCGGCTTGAGCCTTGTCATTAGACTCGGGCTCCCGCCCGCGGGGAATAAGCTCGCCTGCGGGAACGGTCTCGGCTACGGCCGACGCGGGGCGCAAGAGCCCACTAGTGGGCTTTGGCGGAAGGTTTGCAGCCTTCTGGTTTGCGGCCTTCTCGGCGCGCGTCGGCTTGGGGGGTTTGTTAATAGATGCAGGCGCTTGCTGCGGCGGCGGCGCCATAGGGGTCTCTTTCGCCGCAGGTGGCTGGTTCTCTGCTTCCGGGCGACGCATAATTCTGATGCCCCTCTCACAAGATGCAGGTGCCGGCTGGCGGATCGTAAACTCTCTAAGATCAGTGGTTCCGTCGACCTTTGTCATCATGGCACGCATGATCTTGAGGCCTTCGTCGCAATCTTCCTCGTTGATCAGATTGAGACCCATCGACTCCATAAATCTATTTTCGTTCCCGTAATGCTTCGTCACCCAATATCTTTCTAGGATAGTGGCGCGTTCCCAAAATGTAGGCGGCTGGGACTTCTGGGATTTCTGGGGCGCCTTGGAATTTGCATTGACATTGCCGTTATTGTTGGTGTTGGCATAGGGGTTGACATTGCCGTTGGTATTGCTATTGGCATTAGCGTTGCTTTTGGCAATGCCGTTGCTTTTAGCAATGCCGTTGCCTTTGGCATTTGCGTTGCCTTTGGCATTTGCGTTGATATTGGCATTTGTGTTGACGTTGGCATTTGCGTTGACGTTGGTATTTGCGTTGATGTTGGCAATTGCCTTGGTGACGTTGGCGTTGGAGGAACCCCCCTTTGTCCCAGCGCCGCCAGGTAACAATCTGTCGCGCTCCGATTTCAACCATTTGGCCGTGATGGTAACGGGCTTGCCTGGTTCAAAAGGCGAAGGGCCAACACGAGGGCCAATGGGCGGTCCGCTCAATCGGAGCTCACAAATATTGTTTCCGGCGCTCTTGAAGTGACCAACGGCGGTGTGGTCTCGGAGCGTAATTTTACCAGCATCGTCGGTGCCAGGGCTGAGGTTGACAAAGTAATCATTGTATACCGGCGTGCCAATAATGTTGCATATCGAGTCGGGGACATGCAAAACGTTGTACAACCTTACCACAGCTTTTTCACGAGTGTTCTGATGCGGGTGGACTTTGACGGGAATGACTACCATACCGATACCAATCACCAGACTGCGTGCGTTGCTCAGCGGGCCGTGTATATAAGACGAAATCGACCTATAATCATCACCAAACCATCTTCTGTCTTTTGCGACACTTGAGGCAACGTTAGACGTGTTGCAAAATGATAAGCAATATGTTGTGCGCCCTGGGCCATGTGCACCAGTAAACGGCAGATGAAGGGGGTCTCCTACTGGACATCGGATGTTGTAGACATGACCCAAGAAGGGCATGGGAGAATTTCTGGCTCCGGTGCCTGCGCATTCGGAACGATGGTGCTATCCGCGCGCTTTCGCTTCAAGCCGTCATCTGAGGCTTTGTTGGGCGGTGGTGGGTGGAATTTCTTAGCATGAGCCGGTGCCATCTTTGGCGGCGGGCCGGCGCGGTGCTGCTGATGAAAATTGGAAGCGGAGGGAGCCATGGCAGTTTACGAGGAGGGAATGTGCACATTCGAGGGGAAAATGAGTCGCTCGGCCCCAATGCGTCGGGGATGAGGAGCTGCGACAAGATCGCGGTGAAGGAGAGTCGAGGTCAAAAAAAGGAGGGACGACCATCCAATGGCAGATTGGTAGGCTCATGGCGGTGGGCGGATACTGAAGCCATTTGCTGAAGAACACCGGGAATAGTATTATACGAAGATGAGAACTTGAAAATTGGATAGTTTTTGCTATTGATACGAATTTTCAAGCTATTCATTGTTTTTTTAATTATTTATCTCACGGTTGACTCTATCTCCGCGAATCGCAGAGCCGTGCACTTGGACACAATTAAATTGGCGCCACAGACTAAGTACACCTTGTTCATGAGCACTCCTTAAAAAAACAATAAAACTGTCTAAAATATCCCTACAGGAGCAATTCTTCTCATCAGTCGCGCATAGGCGTCTTTGGGGCCATCAAGATGGAAGCTATCACGTTTGCCTTGCGTCGGTCACTGGCGCTCGAGAAATCCAATCGCAAGCTGGCCATGAAAGAGAGCCCGTCGCCATATCTCGCTCGAATCCAGCGGATCTCTTTGTCGCCGAAATATTTGTCAACGTGGGAAACCATATCCCTGCAATTACCAGGGAACGAATTCATGACCCGATCATTTCTTTCGCGTTCGGATTTCTTGCCCTGCCCGGCCTGCTGGGCCATCGATTGATCGTGCCCAACACCGTTTCCCTGAGACGTTTCAGTCGGTCTGTGAGGCTGCGCAGCAGCAGGGCGAGAATTTTCTGTCGTCGTCCCAGCCATGCCATTGCCCTTTGGAGGTGCAGCCAACTCTCGCATCGCCTTCTGGCGGTCCCTCCCATACCACCACGGGCTAATGACGTAGCTGCCGCCCACTTCAAATGGTGAAGGACCAACTCGGGGACCAAAGGGATCTCTGCTCAGTTGCAGCTGCATGAAACCACCTTGGAGCTGAAAGTAGGCAACGGTAGCGCCGGCTTTGTCGGTGATTTTGGCGATCTTGTTAGACGGATTCCCGAGAGTGTACTCATGGAAGACTGGCGAACCGACCACGTTGCAGATATACTCGGGTACATGAAGGACATTTCGGAGGCGCAGTAGCCCATGAGCACCGAGGCCTGTCGCTTGCGGTCCATTCCTCACGGGAAGGGTAACGGAGCCGATGCCGACAACAGCAACCTTGTTTCGAGGGTCAAGCTGTCCCACGAAGCTCTCAATAGGGCGATAATCGCTATCGAACCAAAACAGATCCTTGGAAACGCTAGAGACATTGTGTTAGTGGCGCCGCTATAAAAACAGAAACGATACGGGGATGCACTGAAAGACAGAGAACATCACGTACTGCACATTGGCATTCCTGGAATAAACCCAAGCTGGACATGGGGGATTCATTGTCATATTGAGATGTTACCTTTTTCTTTCTTTTTTCTTTTTTTTCTTTTTTTTTTTTTTTAAAAAAAA